>VBSM01002121.1:32957509-33002044 GCA_008086735.1 Cheirogaleus medius | reverse complement strand
TTTTTTTTTTTTTTTTAGGCAGTGAATCTTTTTATTCATTCCATTAGATCACCATTAGAGGTCCTACATTAAATAGCTAAATTACTTGAGATTTCAGACAAAAATCATGATGTCCAATTTTCTCTGGGCTGGACCACTGCCTTTGAAATTATACTCTCTTTAAAAAGACAGGTAATTTATTGTGGTCTTAGCATTCCAGGAAACTCGAGATGCTCCTGGGCACCAAACATAATAATATCCTCTCCAAATTCTACATTTTCCCCATGTTAATGGGTTTGTTCAAATAAACTATATCTTAATTTTTTAGTGGCTGATTTATAAATTGTCAAAATTGTTAAAATCCAAAGTCTGATGGCAGATTTTTTTTTCAGTGTGCCATGTACAATTCTGAACATTTTATTTGTATACTTTATGTGAAATTTTTATTTTAGGATAATTTTTAATTTATAAAAACATTGCAAATATATTACAGAGCTTCCATATACCCGACACCCATCACCCCCTAATATTAACATCCTATATTAATATAGTACATTGGTCATAATTAACATATCAATATTGGCACATTACTATAAATTAAAATGAACACTTTATTCAGATTTTCTTTTTCTTCTTTTTTTCTTTGTTTTTCTTTTTTGAGACAAGTCTCTCTCTGATGCCCAGGCTAGAGTGCCATAGCATCAGCCTAGCTCATAGCAACCTCAGACTCCTGGGCTCAAGCGATCCTCCGGCCTCAGCCTCCCGAGTAGCTGAGACTACACGTGCCACCACGCCTGGCTAATTTTTATATTTTTAGTAGAGACAGAGTCTTGCTCTTGCTCAGGCTGGTCTTAAACTCCTGACCTCAAGCTATCCTCCTGCCTCGGCCTGCCAGAATGGTAGGATTACAGGCATGAGCCACTGCACCCGGCCAATTCAGATTTTCTTAGTTTTTACCTGATGTAATTTTTCTATCCGCATACATCCCATTCAGGGTACAAGATTGCATTGAATTGAGCAATTGTGTCTCTTTAGGCTCCTCTTGACTATGATAATTTCTAAGGCTTTCCTTATTTTTGAGGAGTTTCAAGAAAGTTTTGAGGTACTGGTGACATTTTGTATAATGTCCTTCAATTGGGATTACATTGTTTTTTTCTCTTAGATTCAGGTTATGGGTATTCGGGAGGAAATTGACAGGCAAAATGCCATTCTAGTCACATCATATTGAGTATGTGTACAGTCAACATTTGATGTTGACATGGATCAACTGACTGAAGTAATATTTATAAGGTTTCTCTCCTGTAAAGTTCCTCTTTTTTTTCCTCCCTTTCCATACCATGCTCCTTAGAAGAGAATCCGTAAATGCAGCCCACACTTAAGAGGTGAGTTATATCCCACCTTAGTGAGGGTACAGTATCAACATAAATTATTTGGAATTCCTCTGCATGTGAGATTCATCTCTTCTCCCAATTTATTTAATAAGTCATTAATATAAGTATGATCTTACAGAAATAGTTTTATATTTAGTATTATAATCCAATATTACTTTACCTATTTTTTCTCTCAAATTATTTTGGCATTGGCCATTGGCTATTGAGCTTTGTCAGTTGGACCCCACGTGCCTTTAGCTCATCCCCAAAATCGTGGGATTGTGGGTTCTTTGGTTTTGTGTGTTTTGGGGGGGGGTCATGATTTTTTTAATATGTGTGTGTCTGTGTGTGTATGTGTGCATGTGTTAGCATTTTCTTACTTTCTGGCACTACCAGATACTTCAAGCTCATCTTGTATATTTCTCGGGGCACTTCTAGAAGCATACACTTTTCCAAAAAGTCCTGGTTCCTTTAACTGGAGCATGGTATTAAAATTAAAAACCAAGATGTGGGTGTTTGGTGACTTGTTGCTGGGATATGATTACTTCTAGGTTTTCTCAGTGGACAGAGAAAAGGAATTGTATATACACTAACCCACATATGTGTGTACATATAAAAATATTTCTATATGTAATCAGCTATATTTACATTAAGTGAAGCATGAGTTCATACTGATATATTCAACCACATTGATCATTCTAGGCTTTTCCTCTTACTTGTCTATTACTTCCCACTCCAACAGTGAGAAACCTGGCTACCACCATCCTGATCCATTAATTAATTTTCAATTTAAGTAGACATTTATAGTAGAATCTGAATTTTTAATCTGTACCCTTGAAGGACACAAGTTTATCAAGCAGAATATAGTGCTTATGTACATTTCCTTTCGCTTTTAGTATTATTGTAGTCATTTTCAAAGTTACCTAGGGTACCATCTTTTCCACTACTCCCTTTAATGAGGTAATTTCATACATTTGTAATGAAGTTAAATTATTTGTAACTCTATACATTTTATCCTGGTATTCCCTTTCTCTCCTAATTTTTTTTTAAATTTGCACAAATTAAGGTTCAGTCTTTTGTGCTGTGTGTTTTGATCTGACAAATATATAATTTCATGTATCCACAACTATGATATCATACTGAAGAGTTTCATTTCCCTGAAAAATCTCCTGTGCTTCATCTATTCAATTCCTCCTTCTTTACAACCATATAAAAATGAAAAATAAATAATTAATCCTTATTACTAAAAAATCATATTTGGCTGAGTTTTCTACTATTTTCAATCCAAAATATTTTAACTGATAGAAGTATTAGTCTAAGTCCCTAGCACCTACAACAGGAGGCATTCAATAAATATTAACTGTGTACTTATAGGAAAAGTTGCATACTTATTAGTTTCCTTGGAAACAAATGTGGTAAACCTCCTTCATATATGTGTTTTGGGGATGGGGTAGTCAACAAAATTTGCTCAATGCGCTTTGGTTTTAAAGCTGGGGCAGTGGTACTTCCTAAGCCAAGAGAGTTGAAGATGCAAGTAAGTCGAGTCAGAATCAAAGGTCAAATGGTAATGGGAACGAATTCAAATGTCAAGTCCATGTAGACTGGAGCATGATCAAAATCAAGATCATGGAAATTTCCCTATCAAAGTCAGGAATACAGAAATGGGACAGTGATAAAATGAAAGTAATATAGCAGAGAATATTTTCCTGCAGTTTGAGGCATTTCCCAATGGCAATTTCATATGGGCCCATGGAGATGAAGTTGTCCTTAGTTTTTGAAGATTTTCTAAATTTATCTTTAAAACTCTGTCTTTCTATAACTCTGGTTGATTGCATTTGGTTTTTGGATGTGTCAAATTATGTTAGCCTTTTATGTATTGATTTTTGTATATAAATTTGGCACAAAAAATTGTCTTTATTTCATATTTCATTTTGAAGGATTTAAGTTGCTGTTAAAAGTTAGGTTGGATGTTTTTCTAATTATATGGTTTTATAGATATCTAGTGCAGGGGCTCAGATATATATGCAGTAGATCAAATGGCTGGGGAAAAAAAATAAACAATAGCTCGTCTTCTTACCTTTTAATCCCCACAAACTTTTTTCCCAATACTGAACAAAACATAAAGGTTCATTGCATACGGAATCAAAATATTCTCCAATGTAACCCCAAAAGTGGAAGACAAATCATTTTTGGCATTAGTGATATTAGTAGAAATCACAAAAGAGGAAGAACAGGAGAATAAGAAAAAAATCAATAGTCTATCCCCTCTTAGAAAAGGAGAATAGAAATTTATTCCTCTGAAATAAGAATTAGAACACAAAGCACTTCAAGGAGCATTTCACAATCAAGAGTTGCTTTTACTATTTACTTTTCCATATTTAATAGAATATGATTTCTAAAGAGTATTTAAAGAAACTTTTGAGTTCAATTTTTCCATAACTGAACATTTCCATAGGTCAACTAATAAAAATGAAAAATCAAGAATAATACTTTATTATGAAAAAAACTATGTTTAAAAATAGGACCAGCTCCCTCTTCTTCATAAGCAAATCTAAATTTTCATTTTTCATATCAAATTATTCCTTCAAATTCAGTTATAAATCAATACAGATTATTAGGTTGGATTTTCTTCACAATTGCATATTTGAAAACCTGAATTATCTACACATTTTTCACAAATTGAACTGTATGACATCTATATGCTAGCAATCTATCTCATATACATAAATGTGGCAGATATATTGAAGTGCATTGGCAAATTTTCATTTTTAAACCCAAGTGAATAATCATATGGGTAAAATAAGATTCAGTTTCCTGAGGCTTTCTTGTAACTTTCACAGTAGAAACTATGGTTTTCTACCTACAGTGTGTTCTCAATTAACAACTATAGAATGACTTCACATTATGGTTAAAATTGAGACATGTATGTAACTGAAAGTATGGATTTTGATGGCCTAACATATTTGCAGCAAAATCTTTAGCAATGTGAAACACTCTTTTATTACCATATGCATCACATATATCATAAAATTGAAATTTGTTTTGTTGAAACACCTCAGTTTTATTCATCTAAATTATGATGAAAAAGAGAAATATGATGTATCATGAAAAAGAGAGAATCCTATTTAGGGCTGTAAGGTCACCTAAGGATTTGTTAGTGGTAGAAAGATTATTACTTTGACCTGTATGCCAGTGGAATAGCACATTCTGATGCTACATTTATTGTTAAGGGACATTGGGAGTGGATTCCATTTTACTATGCCAGTTATAAGTACAGCCTTGTCATTTTCATCTGCTACACATTTTGTGTGCTGTCTTCAAAATCTCACTTTAGTGTTATCTCCCTGGCCTGTTGTCATAGGCCACTGGTCTAGCAGAAAGAGTACTATCAATATAAGCACAATAACAAAGAACAGATTACAAAAGGAAAAGGTAATTGTCATAGGCACTTTCCTGAATTTCATTCCCAAAGGCTTTGGACTCAAAAGAGTCCCCTGGTCCATCAGACAAACCCATGTTGTAGAGTGTCACCATATCAGTGTTATAATCTACTCTACAGATGAAACTATTTCCTCTTTGGAGACTTGATATATTCTAGCTTTATTTCTAATCTCTTTCTCCTGCTTGCCCCTTATCAATGAAGGAAGAGCTTGTCAAACTCATTAATTCTCTTCCCTTTGAACTGAGAAATCATATCAGTTGGAATGCCTCTGAGATTTTGAATGCTAACGTGTTCCTTTTGGGGGACAGGCCATGAGGTGTCATTGAAGGTTTTAAATGCTTTCATACACGTGCTCTCCTCATATATTTGTGCATAAATTACATTGACTACTAAAAGCTTAATTTTATTACAAATGAGGGGAATTTCTTAAATGCAGTAAAAGAAACTCTTACTGTAAAGGTTTATTGTGTGATCCCAGACTGTACTTACACAAACCTAAATGGTATAGCCTGCTATACACCTAAGTTATATTGGATAGCCTATTGCTCCTAGGCTATAAATATATACAATATGTTATTGTACTGAATACTGTAGGTAATTGTAACACCATGATAATTATTTGTGTATCTAACATATCTAAACATAGAAAATATACAGTAAAAATGTGGTACAAAAGATAAATTATGGTACACCTGTATAGGGCATTTACCATGAATGGAGCTTACAGGATTGGAAGTTTATCTGGGTGAGTCAGTGAGTGGGTGTCAACTGAATGTGAAGGCCCAGGACATTGCTTTACACTACTGTAGACATTATAAACACTGTACACTTAGGCTGCACTGAATTTATAAAAGAATGTTTTTCATTTTTAATAATAAATTAACCTTAGCTTATCATAACAGTTTTACTTTATAAACTTGTATATTTTTTAAACTTTCTGACTTGTTTGTAATAACACCAAGATTAAAACACAAACATATTGTATAGCTATAAAAAATATTCCTTTCTTTAGATCCTTATTCTATAAGCTTTTTTCCTACTTTTAAATTTTATTCATTTATTTATTTAATTTTTAAACTTTTTGTTAAAAACTAAGGCACAAATACATTAGCCTAGGCCCACAAAGGGTCAGGATCATCAATTTCACTGTCTTCCACCTCCACATTTTGTCCCACTGGAAGATCTCCAGGGGCAATAATGTGCATGACCTCCCGTGATAACAATGCCTCCTTCCAGGAATACCTCTGGAAGGACCTGCCTGAGTCTGTTTTACTGTTTTTAATAAGAAGAAGGAGTACAATGTAAAATAATGATAAAAGTATTATAGATATATAAATGAATAATAGTCATATTTTATCCTTATCAAGTATTGCATACTGTACGTAGTTGTATGACTATACTTTTCTACAACTGTCAGTGCAGTGCGCGTCACTGCAAACATGTGAAAAATGTGTTGTGCTGTGATGGTACAATGACTATGATGTCACTAGACAATAGGAATTTTTTAGCTCCATTATAATTTTATGGGATCACTGTCATACATGCAGTCCATCATTGACCAAAATGTCATCATGTGGCACATGACTGTATTTCAAACATAATTTAGTTTCATAGTCTAGTCAATGTGGTATAAAATAATACTTCATATTAGTCCTTTCAAAAAACAAGGCTATTTCAAGATAATGCATTTCTATTTGTTTCTGATTTTTTTTTTCACTTAATATTTTGGTAAGCTTACACCTGCCTTCCTCTAGTGAAAAGATTAAAGATGTATTCCCTAATATTCATCTGTAAACCCAAATGGCCTACCCGTCTGCTGATTTTGAATGAAAATAGAAAGGAAAAATGCCTGGTAATTGTACAAGGCAATGGCACACTTGCTTTCATCTTACTTTCCTTGTTTGGTTCCAGATTCAACTATAGTAGTTTATCTGCTTTTGGATCTTCAGTTTGTATAAAACTTTAGAATTCTTCCAATAGCTAAGAAGATTTGTCAATCTGTTTACATTTAGTTCAGAATGTTCTACTGACATTGGACCTTGGTCTCATTAATGATCTGGGGAGCAATGATAAAGAAAATTTATGGCATATTGTGTAGTATTTTCCTCTTAATTCATGAGTAAATTAGACTTTTTGTCATGATATTTGATGTGCTAGTGAGTTCTAAGTGAAAGTTTCCTATCCATGTCCCCTACAAAAAAGGTGGACCCAATGTATGTCATGACTTGATACAGATTATTAGGTTAGCCCTGAGTTTCTGCCACAGAGATAGAAAACATTTAGCTAGTAAAATGAACTGATGTTGCCTGGAGGAAAAAAAATGAAATATGACTTTGATTAATACATATTTCTTTATGAAATCTGAATTGGAAAACATAGAGAGAATAAGGCAATTAGAAATGGTAGCTATCGATGAAAGGTCCTTAAAAGATAAATGGCAAAAGAGGGAGAGAAAACAAAAAAGTCATAGAGTAAGAAGAATAGGTGAGACCTGAATATTCAGCTTCAGAAATTAGACCAAGGGCCTCAGATGGCAGTATGTACCCAGGGATCACCACCTTTTATTCCCCACTACAGCCTGAGCTCTTGTGGTAATGCAATAAGATCAGTAAGGAAATACACAGAAATGACACCAGAAGGGATAAAAAATATTCAGAGAGAATATACAGTGTCAGCATCGATGCCAGCTGATGTCCAGCATAGGTACCAGCTTATAAGGCACAGGGACTAAGGCACCAGAAAAGAGCTATTGTAAAGCAATAATAATATAAGAGGTAAAACCCTTTATTCAATAATGTGTAATGTGTATTTTCTTTTTATTTCCTTAATTGAATCATGGTTTCCTGAACTCTTAAGACCCTAATTTCAATGTGGACCACATGCATAATTTTTTTCAGGAAACAACATTTTGAATATTAAAATGATAAAATAAGTGTTTATTGAGACCATGTGTATTACATCATGTGGCATGCTTCTTAAAAATAGAATTCCTAGGCCTCTCCCAAACCTAAGGACTTAGAATCACCAAGACTTAGCTAGCAATACGAATTTACATTTTAGCAATTTATCTGTGATGATTTATTAGGCTGGGCATTGTTCTTTTGACCATCCAGATTCACTCAGTGAGGCTATCTATTTAAATTCTGTCCTCATTGATTACAACAATTGATTTACATGATGGGCTGTAGAGGAAAAAAAAATGGATACTCAGGGAGATGGGAATATGGGAATATATCCCTTGCAATTTATTCAGATACCTCTTAAACAACTTTCCTTTTCCCACTGGAGATGGGCCAGCATAAATTCCCTTCACCAAGCTATTAATTAGTGATGAGAGCACCAACATCCTGGAAATGCTTTGTGGCACCATTTTTTTTTGCCACAAAAAAATGTTGGTGGGAGAGTCTTTAATTTAATTGGGTTCCCACATTTTAATGGAAATAATGTGATTGCAGAGCAATGGAAGCCAAGTGGTGACTGTTCACCATCAGAGACAAGGTAGATATACTTATTAAGGATGGGCACTAATCAGAGTGTTTTGGCCCATAGCCATGGGCCTTCCTGGAGGTCTGGGCCCTTACGGAACATTTGGCAATGTTTGGAAACACTGTTGGTTGTCACGATGGGGGAGGGAGAGTGGAAGTGGGAATGTGCTACTGTCATATAGAGGATAATAATATTGCTGAACCTGCTACAAAGCACAGGGCAGCCCACCACAACAAAGACTTATCTGTCCTGAATGCCATAGTGCTGAGGTTGATCTAGAAGGATCTATAACAATGACTATTTGATCATGGGGTATATAGAAATGAAACAGATGGGCAGACTACTAAAGTTAATTTCACACACATAAGCACAAAACTTCTATGTGTGATGGACAGAAATCTAACTTAGTTGCCAGAATGGGAATTCAGGGTCTTTTACCCAGTTTCTAAACCTAAACTATTTATAGATCCAGATGCAGGGGAGGCTTATCCCTTTAAGGAAGGAATCTACAATGTAGGTACATTTATAATCCTGATTTTCCCTCTCAGACTCCCCTCAAAAGACCTGTATTTTTTTCTAGGATAAGAAAATGCCAAATCTTCTGGCAGTTATTAGAAAGTGGCTGTGAACTATTGCTAATCCTTGGAAAAACAAAATGCCATCATAGTCCACTAATGAGAGTGAGGTTTTATAGAAGTCAGGGGATAGGCAAAGTCAAACCTGAGACTACTGCATGTCGGGTTCAGTGGGACCATAGGCCCATCCTATGTGTGTGTTTGTGTGTATGCGTGTCTGTTTCCCAACTCCTAGGATATATAATGCCAAGAGGTATACATGGTAACTTGATAGAATCCCTACATTAGTTCCCTGACCTATTGAGTGAGAGCTTTTATCAAAGTTAGACATAAATGGAAACATCCACACCCTCTCTCTTCCCCTACTTCTTTGTTAAAATAATAAACCAAAGTGAATACTGGATGCCAGAGTATAAGAGGCAGAAGAAAACTGCATGCCAGCCACTGCTCCAAATAAACACTGTTCAGCCCCGGTGTGTGTGCATCAGCTCATTTACCTTTGTGTGTTAACCCTTTCTGAAACTTTATAATAAGATTGCAGATAATCTTTTATTAACATTCTCCCTCTTCCGCTTTGGTCAATGGAAGTAGCTGTTGGAAGGAGGTGCGAAAATTGTGAAGACATGGGGAGGAGCAGGCAAATGTAGCTCCATTGGCAAAGCTTCGGTTTTAGCACTCTACAGAAACTGGTAGAAACGACTCTGATGCTCAGGAATGCTCTGCATTGAAAAACAAAACATGCAGAGAGAGTCACATGAACTAGGCACAAAAAATATTCATATAGAAAGAAAGGACAGAGACAATGCATGACAAACGAAGCTGATGGAGCTGTCTTCTTCCTCACCACACACATGCTCTCAGGGCCCGGGGATTCTTCACTCAAACTTTAACCTTGAAAAGATGATGAATAATTCAGAAAAAGAGTGTAGGAAGCCAGTGAGAATCCACATGCAGTATGCTGATTAAAAGAAAATCTATAAAAGGCTGTTTATTTTAAAAATGAACAATATGTGGGAAGAGTGGTGTCATCTATACAAACATACTAAAAATGGAAAATAAAGTAACCAAGTATTTAAAATAGAGAAATACAAATTTGGAAACAAATACAAATTAAAAAAAATAAGAACCATCTTTAAGAATTTTAAATGTTATATAAGAATTTATAAAAATTTGTTTTCCATTAAAATAATTTAAAATTCAATGAAAAGATATGGAATGAAAAATGAATGACTATGGATGGTTTAAAACTCTAAGTAATCAAATAGGAAAAAATTAAAATTATAAGACTAAAAATAAAAAACAGTAAATGACTGGAGAGATACAACTCGAAAGCAAAGTAATGACATTGAAGAAAGTCTTGAGAAAACAGCATAACACAGTGGTAAAAGATTTTCAAAGTTATGAGAGAGAAGATAATTGACATATAGTACAAAAGATAAGATTTAACAAAAGTTTTCTTGGTGTTTCTGAAGAGAAGAATGCACACATTCAAACTGAAAATCCCAATTTAAAATAGAAGATAATTTGTGTGAATTCAGCAGAACAGAGATGGCAGATAACAAAATGTTTTTACTATTGCTGGAAAATACTGAATCAGAATGATCAATTTTGAGATATATCCTAGTTGTGTGATCTAATTTCAAATATGTAAAGTCTTCAAGTATCCAGGCGGAGAACTGCAAGAGAGTAAAAAGAGTTAAGGTTACCTGAAGCTTCTCCATAGCCACAATCATTGCCTGAAGGTAATTGAGTAATGCCTACAAAGTGCCAAGGAAAAGTATGACTCAGTATCCAGCCAAGTTGTCAATAAAGTATAAAGTTAATAAGCACTCATTTCCAAATGTGAAAACTATAAAGGGTTATAGAACCCCAAAGAGCTGCAAAATAATTTCTCAATGAAAAAAAAAAAATCCAGCCTAACCAGAAGCTCTTATAATAGGACTAATGATCACAAGAATACCAAGAACTACTTAGTAGTTCTACTAAGATAATTTGAGATGATTAAATTTATAGCATGGAGGGTTTTTGCACTTGAAGACTATAAGGCTGCCTAAATTATTGAGCAAATAACTAAAAGTGAAACATTAAATGTTTAAAATTGTGTGATAGTGGTGAATGGATTTCTAATCCTCTCACTGTTTGCCTTTGGCTCTGCAAGTATATCCCTGTGTTTTCTTGCAGACTTTAAATAAGTTAAAAAATACATGCTCAAAAAATTCAATTATAAAAGGGCAAAAAACTTGGACAGACATACCAACGAAGAGGAATTACAGATGGCAAGTAATCACAAAGATGTGCATCATCATGTGAAATTCAAAGTAAAACTAACAATGAGATCTCAGTACACACTTATCAGAATGGCTGAATGAAAACAAACAAGCAAAAAAAAAATAGTGATAACACCACTGGTGAGGATATGGAGAACGTGGATCCTCCATATTAATTGAGAGTTTGACTTTTGATGTTGACTGGGAACAGCTTTTAAGCTTTACCCTCCCTTTTTCTCCCTACCCTACATTTGGGAAACTTGCTAAAGCCTATGTATTCCTTCCTTTGGCACTGGGAGATTTCAAACCCTGCAAGCAACTGCACACACATAGGAACTCTCACTCCAGCCCCACCCTCTAACCACAATAAAAAGCCCTGAGCAAGTATCTTTTCCTTATTTTCTCAAGCCATTTCAGAACTGCAAGAGTAGCCTGTCCTGCTTTTTCCAGAAACCTCAATTACATAAGTAATAAACATTTGCATACTTCCAAACAAAATTTTGGGTCAGAGTCCTGCCTACCTTTCTAGTATGAACACAATAATCCTCACATAGTGCTGCTGGGAGTGTAAAATGCACAGCCATTCTGGAGAAACAGCCAATAGTTTGGGTGTTTCTTTTAAAACTAGAAAGAGACTCACCAGATGATCTAGCAATTGCACTCTTAGGCATTTATCCCAGAGAAATAAACAGTTATTTTCACATATAAACTTTCACACTAATATGGATAGAAGATTTGTTCAAAATAGCCAAAAGGTAGATACTATCCAAATGTTTTTCAATGACTGGGTTTAAACAAACTGTGGTATATATATATACTATGGAATACTACTTACCAATAAAAAGGAACAAACTATTTATATATGCAACAATTTGGATGAAACTCAAGCAAATTATACTGCTTGAAAAAAGCCAGTCAAATGTATACACACTGTAAGATTCCATTCACATAACATTCGTAAAGTAATGTAATTATAGGAGTAGAGAAACAATTATTGGTTGTCAGGGGCTAAGGATAAGGAAAGGTATAGCTACAAAGGGGTAGCATGAGAGAACCTTGTGGGGTTGGCACAATTATGTGTTTTGAGTGTAGTAATAATTACACAAAGCTACACATATGATAAAACAGCACAAACTACATATACACAGATGAGTTCATGTATAACTGATGAAATCTGAATAAACTCTATATATAGCACTAATGCAAATTTCCTGTTAATTTTTGTATTTTACTATAATTATGTAAGTTGTTGACATGGGGGAGGCTAGACAAGGGTACACAGGACCTTGTTATACTTTTTTTCTTTAATTTCCTATGAATCCATATTTATTTCAAAATAAGAATTTAAAAAAAATTGAAAGAGGTTCCAGAAGCAGAACCCAAACAGGAGGGCTGGAGGATATAATACAAACAGAACTACTGTAACTTCACTTCTCAGAAAGAGACAGAAAATTATACCTTTCTAAGATAAAGGGTAAAAGTAAAATGCAAAGTCTCTCTGTCTCCAAGAGTGAAAGTAGGGTACCCAAACTGAAAGCTGGAATTCTCCTTGACCTGGTTTGGTTTAGAAAAGCAAAGGAAACAGCGGAATCAGGAAACCCACAAAGAAATATTTGCTGCTGTCTGTCCAAGGAGTAGAAATGTACTCTGTACTGTCAATCCTACAGCTACGTCAGTTAGTAAGAAATAAAAGCTAACAAAGTTCACACGCGAAACTCTGGATCATCCCACTAGCCTGAAAAAAGGCTCTGGCCTCTCTCTAATAAGGAGTTTCTGCAAATAGCCCCTTCTGAAAAACAGCAATAACAAAAAAAAACAAAAAACAAACAAACAAAAAAACTGATCTTTTTCGAAGATAAGTAATCAGAACATATTCAACTAGGATCTATAAAAAAGTTTAACAAAAGGAGAGAACAAAGAATAGAAAATAATCAATGAAGAAATCTCACATGAAAAATTGTTGAGCCTGTAAATATTTTTATGTGTTGTTACAAATGTTAGTGTTATGTTGATGACTGATGATTAACCATATTTTTTCTATGCTTATATTTTTTCTTTAATCAATTTGTTTTCATGATGGGTTGAAGTTCAATTTTTTAATATAAACTAATAGACAATCATTTTCACTCTAATACATTGTACTTTTCTAGATGTTTATAATATGGATCATAGATTCAGACAACATGATGTTAAATAAATCCTGGATCCACAGTTTTGTGCCTTAGGCGTATTTCTTCATCTTCCATAGCATGCACTCCTATTGCATATAAATATCCATTCCTCACTTTTTGCTGATTTTGATTTTGATTAAAGTAGCAATGTACCCAACTGAAAACTCGCCCACCCTGCCTTGCAGTTAGAGGTGACAATGTAATGCAGTTATTGCCAATGAGATCCAGGCAGAAGTCAGCTGGGTGATTTCTGGAAAATGTTTGCTTTCTTGATAGAGACTCAGCTTCTACCTCTTCTTATTTATCTCTTCCTGCCTATAATCTTGATTTTATGCCTGAGGAAGGAGCAAAGTCTTGCTATTATGAACACAAAACTGAATGCTAAAAATGGTAGAGGAGAAAGATAAAAGGAGGCTAGGTCCTTGAGCACTGCCTCAAGCAATGGCATGAAGCCCTGAACTATGTGCTTTCTGAACACTTGTCTGTGAGAAAAAAAAAACATTAGGAGATGTTGCAGGGGTGTTGCACTTATGTAGCAAAATACATCTCTATAAAGCTCAGTTTCTCATCTGTAGAATGAGAATTACAAACTACATATTTCATAGGTTTACTTTGAAAATTAAATGATTATCCTCTTTAAGCCTCTATTATTTCTATTCTCTATTATTAGCAGCAAAAGCTTAATGATTATATGAGATTTGTGTTCCCTACACCTAGCCTAAAACATAGTAGGAATTAAATATGTAGTTAGGCAAACCCATATTGTCTCAATGAATTAATAGGGCTTGCCCTGAAACTAATCAAAATCCCACTGAGGAATTGTGTTTATAAAATATTGGGTTTTGCATATACTTTTTAGTAATATCTGATCAAGGTATACACAATGATATGTAGTTAATATTAATTTATTGAGTTAATATTTTTTTCATAGAAAAATTTTATTTAAGATTAAACTGATCCTACAAAAATATAAATAAATAAAAATAAAACACATTTCTTTGGGGCATTTACACCAAGGAAGATAAAATGAAATAGGCAATGAAAACGCATCCCCAAAATGTGTCTGCTATAAAATGCTGTAGAAAATTAAAACATTTCATAGTATATTTGAAATATAGGGATCAGATTTATCCTTTATTTTTCTTTACCTTCTAATAATCAAATGGGTAATAATCATTAAAATGACTTTGGTTAAGTATTTAAAATAATATATTTTTCTGTTTGTCATGTTCATTTTAGTTATGACAAAATTCTTTTCAGCATTCATACGATTCTGTTTATGTTGGGTTTATTCAAAATATAAATAATGGAATAAAATCTTTAAACAGACTATCTACCTGTCAATTAATTCTATAAATAATAAATATTCAATAGACATTTAAATAGATTTGCATTATTAAATTTATGTCTGTCAAGCAGTGGTGATAGGGTGATAAACAGAATGGCATCTCTTCTACTCTTTTTGAAGATGGTTATGGAGACCGAACATTATATTTCCTGTTCATGGCTACTTTTCACAGAAGAAAATGCCCTGCCTTGAGATAGGCGAAGCTCTTTTTCAGATGAAAAGAAAGCACAATAGAGTCTTGAGTCCTAAAATGAAATTTCTACACTGATGTGTCCACTTTCTGGGCACATAATGTCTTGGACAGTGGAGAGACAAGCAGAGGCAGAGGAAGATGAGTACCCATCCTCACAGTAGGCATGCAGTATTGCACACACTGATATTTCTGCAGTGGGTCATTATGTCATTGTTTGATCTTCACGTTGAATCATAACATGAGGACAACACTAGCAAAAGATTTCCATGACTAAAATGATGCTGATAAAACTTGACAGGATGCTTAGCTTCTAGTTTGTGTTTTACCTATTTGACAAAGAAAGTGAAGAAAATGTATCTGTATTTGCTTATTAGCAGACTGTAATTCCAATAGTCAATTATACATCCACAGTATTTCAAGTGATGAGTTATAAAACCATTCAGATTGTCTCACAATTCTCTTGGCAGCAAAAATCCACCAAAAGAAAACCAACAAATTAAATGAGAAACTCTTGAAATATTGACAATAGAAAATTATAAAGTGACAATATCAATAGTTAATAGGACATGATGACATATGCTTATTAACTCACTGTGCTTATTAACATGTACAAAGTATCTGTGCTTTCAAGAGCAATGAAAACGGAAATAAGAAGTTCTTAGTCTAGTCCACAAAGTATCCTTACTCGGGGAATTGTTTAAGTAAAAAGAAATTGAATGATAAATAGTTATATAATTTACATATCTGTTTTACTTCTCTTATAATCCAGGGCATGAGGGCCCTCTTGAATAAATTACACAATATTTTCAGGATCTATTGCATTTGTTACTATTTCATAGACATTCTTTCTACATTCTTATTTTTCCCCTTGAGCTACTGAAATTTATAAATAAATGCTACAAACCAGATGCCTAGAAAATGGAGCAGGAATGGTTGCATGATGACCAGTTATGGGGTCATAAACTTTTAGTCTTATTTGTAGTTGTGCTAATTATTCTCTGTTCTCACTGCTCTGCCTTGCTTCCCACTGCATCCTGACTTTCCACCAGTGTAGTGATGAACACTATTTAATGAATATTAAAGGTGTATTGATATCAGTCTTGTTCATCTGCTAACATGCTTTTCATCTTTTTCATATACAAATTGAAAAATAGTTCAAAGAAAAAAAGGTTTTTACTTGAGGAAAGGCTGTAAAATGACAAAAAAGAATTATCAAAGAAAATTGCTTTTGACACGCTTCCGTAAGAGATTTGGAATATTTCTTTTCATGTCAAATATGTACAATAATAAATTATTATTTCCTTAACCCTTTCTTCCCATAACATGTTTTTTTTGAGGCAAGGTCTTGCTCTGTTGCTAGGCTATAGTGCAATAGCATCATCATAGCTCATAGCAACCTCAAACTCCTGGCTCACATGATCCTCCTGCCTCAGCCTTCCAAGTAGCTGGGACTACATGTGCACAGCACCATACCCAGCTAATTTTTCAATTTTTTGTAGAGATGAAGTATCACTCTTGTTCAAGCTTGTCTCAAACTCCTGGCCTCAAGGAATCCTCCCACTTGGATCAACTAGTTAGAAATGGGAGGCAGCTGGTTAGGCAAATTTATATAAATTATGGAAGACTTTCTCCATCCATGCTTCAGAAAAATACTTGAATATCTGCTAATTTTTCTTTTTACCACAAAAAAACTCATGTGAATATTTCCTTTCTATTTACTTTCACATCCTAGAATAGATGTTAAATGTTTTAAAGAATTAAGATTATTAAAAATATTGTGATTTACTGTTATTTTAGCAAGGCAGGGAGTTCATGGTTTTAGTGATGCATGGTGGCTTATGGAGTAAATCCCTTTTTATTTCTGAATCCAGGGGAAATACTCAAAAAGAAAAAGAAATCCTCAAAGATCTCTGAGGAACTGTGCCTTTGGTGTCAGAATATTAACCTTTGATCTTTGTGTTGAATTTTATAAGCCTCCAATGAATGAGAAATCATATTCACTTTCATATTATTTCTTAGGATTGCAGAGGCACTCTGATTTTATAACAGTCTTACTGTAATATAAATATTTTTAGTATCTCTTATGATAATAGAAATTATTGTTATCATCAATATCTAACCTCTGTTCGTGACTTATTATTTGCTAAACAATTTCTATTTGTAACAGATATTAAAATAAAATTTTTGGCCAGAACTCTAGAAATCTGCATATTAGTTTCCACAGTACAGTACCAAACTAAGGTTAGAACATAAAATAGTGCTTAAAACCTTGTCTTATGACTCCTAACAACCTCATATACATGGATGCTATAAACATTTTGGGAAGTAGTGCTCGCTTCGGCAGCACATATACTAAACATTTTGGGAAGTAATAATTGGGAGGAGGATTTTTGAGTCAGATTTTTGGGGTTGATGTGCTATGGATCTCAGCGATAGGTATCTGCAATGTAGAAAAGTAGAGTTTGCTTAGATCTTGCCTCAAGCCTATGATAGGGGCTTCATTCTGACTTTTGTTCCATGCTGCTGGGGCATAGAATTGCATGGGATTTGACTCCTGCCTGGAAATTTAAAGTCAAGAAACAAACTGGCTCAATGTTGATGGAGCAGGCTGGATACAGATGACTGAACTGAGAATGGGCTTACTCTCTGGGGCTTGTCGGGGCAAACGATGCTTGAGTATTTACAGGAAATATTAATATATGAGAACCATAAATAAGTTAGAAACTGTGTGAGGTTCACTTAATATTCCATCCAAGGAATTTGGCTGGAAGGCAGTTGCTCTTCAGTCAAAAAGGAGTCAGGAATAGCACTCTGGGTGTCAGGAAGAAAGTGGATGCAAAAGAAACAAGGGGCCAATGATATCCCTTTTTCTACTCAAGTTACCCACACTCAAGCAAGAGAGGAGAGAAGATTTAACATTAAATTCAGTTCAGAATATTGATCAATATTTTGGATTGGACATTCTGACATCTGAATCAATATTGTGTTTTGTGAATGAAAGCGATAGATGACTTATATGTAAAAACAATGGTTTTCAACTTTAACTGCACATTATAATCACCTTGAGATATTTTAAAAATCCACATACACATAGGCTCATCACCCAAAAAGTGTTATCTAATTGTTCATTGGGCCTGGGCATCGGTAGGAAGAGTTCCCCATGTGATTCTATTTTATAGCCAGTGTTGAGAACCACTAATTTATGGGAAGTGTTGGAGATTTCCTCTCGGGAAACAGAACTGGAGCCCAGTAAACAAACTTAAGATTTCAGTAAGAGACAAAAATGAGATGCTTTATAATTGTACTACAGGAGTTGCGCTTATGCAGCATTTCGGCTACACATTTATTATCCCATTTTATTCTCAGGTCAGCAACATGAAGAAGATATTGATACCTCCACTGAGGTCACACAGAGAGGAAATATGTCTAAGTACCAGGCCTGTGTTCTTTACACCCAAGCTTTGTTGCACATCAGTAAAATGAAACATAAAATAGGATATGGATTTAGGGAAAGAAAATTGAAAATAGGTTTAAAAAATCTAAGAGGTGTGAAGATTACACTTTCTCTTTTTGCCTTCTTATCAGAGATATGGCTTCCCCTCTATAGCCTTACTTCTTACAAAGCCCCAGATCAGCATCTCTTTTATGTCTACCAGTTTTCAGCATCTTAATTTCACTCTGCCTTCTACCCCTAACATCACTCCCTTCTTACCATATGACTTAGAGGCAGGGAAATACCTCTGGTAAAACAGCTAATACCTTACCCTTACCTTCTAAGAAAGCTGGATTAAAGAACATTAGGAAGTTCGGATTAACAGTTTGCCCCTGCATTTATCATGAAAATTTTATAAATACAATTTCTGTCAACTTAAATTAATAGCAAAGAGCTACTACAGCCAATGTTCACAGGCTTTGACTTTTTCTCAAATTTTCATATACTAAAATAACCCCCTCTTTGTTTTCAAATGTCTTATATTATGAAAATTATTATAATTGAATAAAAAATAAACTCAAAATGAACTTATTTAGTGTATAAAAGTGAAGGCATTATTTGGGTTGATTGTTTTTATTATATATTATGTATCATTTGAAAGGATAAGAAAATACCATGGCATTATTGGAAATATTCTCTAATTTAAATTCAAATAAGTATAATTATTTTTTTCAAGTATTATTCCACAGTGGAATATGGACCATGTGGATAATTTGTCTCAGTATTGAAACACATTGTGTTCCTTACATACCAACAGCAGTTCAATTTTCCATGACTTTTCCATTGTTGTAACTACTGGGAGACAGCTCTTTATAAATGTTTTCACATTTCTACAGTCCAAGCTTTCTGAGCAAAGACCACTAAAATGCTTGGTTAAAGGATGATTGAATGGAAGATATGTCTTAGCACTTAGAGATCATGTATCCCTCTAAGACAGCAGGCCCCAACCTTTTTGGCACCAGGAACCAATTTCGTGGAAGACAATTTTTCCACGGGACCCTAGGGGGGAGGAGAAGGGAGCTCAGGTGGTGATGCAACCAATGGGGAGTGGCTCTAAATACAGATGAAGCTTCCCTCACTCACCCACCACTCACGTCCTGCTATGTGGCCCAGTTCCTAACAGGCCACCCACTGGTACCCGTCCACAGCCTGGAGGTTGGAGACCACATCTCTAAGAGATTAAAGATTAATTAATATTGCCCCCAGAGTCACTTGCTCACATTCCAGGGTAGAGACCTTCCCCTTCCATAACAGATTTGTTTATATTCCATATAAAGGAGTTTCTCTCTTACTCCCAATCTCTAGAGGGGATAAGAGGCAAATGTGTTAGCTACCCTATAAAAGAACTGAGTTTCATCATTTTGAATTCCATCATTTCAGACTTCCTTTCCAGTAGTATATAACTCTGCACACTCAGGGGGACATCTGGCCCTCATCGTGTTGCTCTTTGGGAAACTGAGGCATAGGAACTGCTGTTAAAGCGCCCTATGAGTAATAAACAGCCTTTACTCTGAGATTTCATAATTCCTGACAGAAAAGGAAAAAATACATTCATACATTCATGCACATATATATCTATATATGTGTGTGTATATGTAAGTGTTCCATCCTCTTGAAGTATCCACTTGTCAATTCCTCATCCATCTTTTCTGGCTAGCAAATATTACACTTCCTGTAGAATCTTTCAATGTCCCTTCTCTAGTGAAGCTATGACTGAGAATTCCAGGGTGGTTGTCACTGGTTATGTGTATCTACAGCACTTTGTACATATTTCTTCAAATATTTATCACTCTATCTTCTAAAGTTGGGATTAAGAATAACTATTCTCTTTAGAATTAGTCTTGCAAGGTATCAACCATATTCTAGTCATTGTTTTATCCTGGCAGCTGGCTTAGTCCCTAGAATATAATAAGTGATTAAGAAAGAATTAATGAATTAATACTAAGGTCTAGTATTCTTTGGGTCACAAGGAAATCAAAATCTCTGCCATCTCTAAGCCACTAATCATTTTTTACAGGGATGAAAATTTTAAATAAATATAATGAACAAGCTAGTATTATATGTACCATACATGGAGGAAGGTAGAGGCAATCTGATTCATATGCATTACTCATTGTAACAGATCTGCAAGTTGTACAGTTAATTTCAGGGTGAAGATATTAAATTGGCTAATTGTTAAAGAAGCAAAGATTCTCCTTAGCTAATCTAATAGCCCTTTGTTTTCACTCTCAAACCACCCTCTGAGCTCATTATCCAAACTCTATAAACCAGACACTGATTCACTATATAAATATTAGTAATGACTCATTTTTTTCCCTTGGTAAACTGTGTTTAAATTATCCCTTGATGAAGCAAGGACCCACAATAAGATTTTTCTCTAATAATAGAGTCTTCTTACCATTTTACCAAAGTTTAAACAACAAAAATATAAGATAGGTTCCTAGTTTCTGAAAGAGTATATGGTTTTCAAATACATATTCACTTTTAATGTATAGAGCCTGTGTACTATTTAAATACATAATTGTTTTTCTAAAGCACCACAAAGTTTTGGGATGAAAAGGTAATTTGTAGACTTCACTCACACTATCTTGTTTTATAACACGATTCTCACTGGAACCATGAAATATAGAATAATTTGATTGATTAAGGAGGAGGTAAACAATCTTAAAGTAAAGTTAAGATCAATGACAAAAACAAATGATCACATGGTTATTTTTTTCCACAAAATAAGAATATGTTAAGGAAAAAAACTGGAAAATATATAAAACCGATTTCTGTAATTAAAAAACAGGTGTATAACTTATAAATGTAAAATAAAAGTAATATTGCTTTAAAATCCTGAAAATTTATTTTCAGAAAGATGTTAACCATAACACATAAATGGTGTTACTGATAGTTTTCAAAATATGTGATGCCCTGGACTCAATCCTCCACATCCTGTCACAGACTGGAACCATAATAATCCTCACTTTTTTTCTATGTAGAAATAAAATCAAAAGTGATCATAATACATTTAAGCAGTAAAAATGCATAGAAAAGGAGAACTTTATAGATTATTGATTCCAGAATCTCATTAGTCTCTTCTAACAGTGTCCCTCTGCAAACTTCCATATGCAGGTTAATTGAAATCACTACATCTACTCTTCACCTGATTCAGCCAACAGACTCTGGATCTACCTGTGACCACACTGCTTCCTCTAAAAATGTAATATCAAATCTCCTCATTCACTCCCAAACTGATGAAGAGCTTTCTCTTTATTTCCCCAAGAGCAGCTTCTCCCTTAATAGTCTAAACTATCCCATTAATTAAAATATAAAAACAACTATCTCCTAGTTCTATTAGCAGGATTCTAATAAATTTGTGGCATTCTTTTCCCTAAAATCACACACTTTTTTTTTTCATAATAAGCATGTGTGTCTGTGTGTGTGATGTAAAATTAATGTGAGATATTGACGTGCATATGCATAAGTGTATGCATAACTGTGTGTATATATGTATATATAAAATTATAAGAATTAGTAATTATTCCCAAATATAATATTCTCAGTGATTATGGAGGAGAGAATGATAGGTGGAAAGAAAGAAGAAAGTTTGAATCCATTTCACTCACTTTGATTAAATGTTTTAGGATTTCACTCTGCAATAAAAAGAAACAGGTGAGGTCAACCAATGACATGTAACCACATCACTGCTTTAAAGCATCATCCACTTTGCACCTTCATTTTCATGTTATAATTTCCCTTCCTTTTCATTGTGAGCTCTTTCAGAAAATGACTTCTAATATATGCAGCACTTTGGCTATTATGGAGATGCTTGCTATTATACATTATAGGTCCAACTATTCTGCATTTTATCTTCCATGACTTTCCTTTAATGATAGAGCATTGTATGAAAGTGAGCACATGTCTGTATGTTTCAGGAGAATATATTGGAATTGTTCAAAGCTACTGTGTATGGCAAGTAGGCTTGTACTTGATGAGTGATGTTTCTCACTGCAATTTGGAAAGAGTCAGTGGCTGTTAGGGAAAGAGCTTAGAGAGACTTTTCTGTCATGCAGGAATAGAGTGGCATTACCTTTGTCCTGCTATCCAGCTGCCTGGAGAATAGATAACAGTGGTCAGAGACAGCCCCATTATCCAAATGGAAGCATTGTGGTGCTGCTCATCTGCCATTCCCGGCACACAGAAGGCTCTCTCATTTGCCTCTCTAATTCGCCGCCTTCTTCCCCAGGTTTATCAAAAGAATTGCTGGTTATAATATACACACATTACCATTCTACTCTAGTCTATTCTCCAGGCAGTTATAAATGCACACAAAGCCTCTCGTTATTGCGTGATCTACACAACAAACTAGAAAATACCTCTAAATTATGTGTAATTGGCTTTTCGGAATATGTGCTGCTCTATAGCCTGGCATCTCTCAATTTGGATATTCTTTTCAGCAGGGTATCCGTTGTGCTCTCTGACACCATTTTTTTCCCTGCCCTTCAAGAGACAGCATTTCTTTTAAACTGCAATATATTGAATCAGTTATTTCTGCACTTCAGAAAGGTACTCCTTCTGTACTTAAATTTTAATTCAATAGTTGATTTACTTGAAGATTCAAGGTTCATTGAAATGAAAGTTTAACTTAAAATGAAAGTTAGCTACCTCGCCAACTCTTCAGTTTTCTTAATGAAAACAATCACATTTTCAGAACTGAAAGTTAACTAGGTCCCTTACCCTGAGTTACTGAGAGTATAAAGGTACTAATAAGAAAAAGAAAAATAAACTGTTTAAAGGGATTTGAAAGGGATAAAATGAAATTAAGTGAACTTTTAAAAAATGATATGAAGGTGACTTTCATATGAATGTGAAAATTTTGTGAAAAATGAGCAAAGACTATTTATATGTTTGTATGTCAAAACTGGAGGTGTGGATTTTAGAATCATTCAAATTTGTGTAATAATTAAGCTCTTCAAATAACTCAGTTGTCTAAGAAAGACAGAGGCCTAAGACAGAGACAAAGGGAGTGTTCACAATTAAGTCTTGCAACTACAGCCCTCATCCCAATGTCTTATCAACGGATTACATCAACAACTACATCTAATTGTTGCTATCATCTTCCTACCAGCATGGTCCAAGTTCAGTCTCCCTCTCTTCAACATTATTTCTGTTTCAATTCCTGATGATTTCTACATACAAAATGCTTGCTTACTAATGAGCCCTTATCTTTCAATGGCTCTGTCCACTATCATACCTCAGCCATAGTCATATCCTAGAATTTTCACTTACCAATAAGTGCAGCCCTTCCATAATTTCAAATTCATGCCTGCCTTTCTTAGACCACCACCTCCTATATCAGCAGCTCACCCTCTCTCTTACTTCATCCCTAATAAACATTGAATCCATAAGCATATCCAGTGCCTAAATTCTGTCACCTTTCACAGTCCTTCACCACCTTGACTTTCCCTCTATCCTTCTTTCCTACTTTAAATCACAAGGTCAATGCAGATAATCTTTACTCTTTTGTTGTTACATCCCCTTTACCTGAATAAAAGCCTGGCACTATTTAAATCCAACTCCATTTACCAGGTGTCTGTATTCATTCAGCTAAATGGGGCTAGAGCAAGTACACAGCCACACTGACTGGTCTTGAGTTAAATTCATGAGCACAAACCTCAAATGAGCTTCTTATATGGCACCTGAGAATCATGTTGTACTTTCCTAATGTACTAATGCTCTAAAATACTTTCCACATGGATGACTACCTCACATCTCTCACTCTGTCCTTAGACCTCTAACACCTCATTCTCCTCCCTGACTGTCAGCTGATGATTACTTTCTGTTTCACTAAGGAGGATGAAGAAATCAATCAAAAAAGAACTTTTACAGATTCCACCAACTAATCTCTTACCTACAAGCATGTAGGTGTCTGTTTCCATAAATGAATCATTCATGCTTTACTCTAAAATTAATCTCTCTTTCAATGTATTATCTTCTCACCTACTGAAAGACAATGCTTCAACAATATTTTTATGTGCCATCCTTCCAAATTTTTCTTGTATACTGGATCATCCCATTAATATATAGATATGCTATTATTTATCCTATCTTAAATAATAACAACAACAAGTTTTCTTGACCTAACTTCTCTCACCTATTTTTCCCTTTTGTATCAATGTCCTTCAAAAAAGTTGCTGGGGCTGGTATGTAAATTCCACATCTTGTATTTTATCTTAAAGTCAATTTAATCAGGCATTTGCCTTCATAATTCCTTTGAAACTTCCTCTTTAAAATATTACCAATGGCCTTCACTTTGCTAACTCACATGACCAATTTTCTGTCTTCAGCATACTTTATCAATCAAAAGCATTAAATTAGTCGATAACTCCCCACTTCTTGATATTTATTTTTCACTTGAGAAAGATGTAATGACACTATCTCTTGGATTTTTTTCTTCCCTATTTCATTATTCATTTTTTATTACTCTCCTTTGATAAAGCTTCATCTTCTCCTTCACTCATTAAAGGTGAAATTATCTGGTCTCAATCTTCTCTCCTGAACTCCAGATTTCCATCTGTCCACTTAACATCTTGACTTCACTGTGTATTAAAAATGTCAAGCCAAACATGTTGTAAAGGAACACCCACTCTTTTCTCAAAATCTAGTCTATCATATTCTTCTCCATCACAATTGTTAATATCAGCCTTTCTGTTGTTCTATCAACCTTGTTATTTTCATGACTTTTCTTGTTATATTACATATCATATTTGTTAAAATCTTGCTGAATCTAGTTTCAAAATATATCTAGAATTCAACCACCTGTCACAAGGTGCTACTGCAGGTTGTAAGAGTGGCCTGAAAGTGAATATTTAGCTAAGCACATTGTCTATTGAGCAAAATAAGATTTCATTTGACTAGTAATAGGGTCTTTAGTAATTACTCACAGTGCACAGTGAAATTGATAAAGAAGAGCAGGAGGCACATGACCAGTTGTGATCTCAAGTTGTCAGGCCCTGCCTAGTTCTCCTGAACACATGACAGAAGACGCAAGAACTATAGGGGAAGACAAGCCACATCTAATCAAGGGACTTTTAAAAGTACTCTTCCATTCAGTTAACTAGTGAAATACAGCTCAATGAATATCCTGAATCCTGATCAATCCGACTGATAGAACTCCTTGTTTCTAAGTGAGTAGCTAGGAAGAAAATAGAAATATGTGTAAACTTGATATAGATTACCCCTTCCCTATTATTCTTTGTTACATTTCCCAAATCACAATGAGCAAAATTTAACACATTTGTATTTTCTTCAGTCCATCCCCCAAATAAACACTGTTCTTTTCCTCTCCCTTCGATTATCATCTCCCAAGATGCTAAATGACAAATGAGCTTAATCTTGAATTTCTCACATTATCCTCACTCATGACATATTCAATTTTCAGATACTGCATACATTTTTACAGATATAAAACCTACAGAAAAGTGCAAAAATTCTAAGTATGAAGTTGGATGAATTTTTATAAGGTAAGGATATCTGCGAAGCAACCACTCAGAGGTAACAACTATTGCAATTTCTTTCATTATATTAATAGATTGGTTTGCCTGATTTGAAATTTATATAAATGTAATCTGATTATGTTCTACTTTGTATCTGACTTATTTCACTGAAAATTTAATTCTATGAGATTCATCTATATTATGTGCATCTATGGCTTATAATTTTAATTCCTTTATATTACTTAATTGAATGCATATACCACAATTAATTGTTTTATTGTACTCTTAATGGACATTTGATTTTTTTCCCCTAGTTTTTGGCTCTTTTGAGTAGTATTGAGATGAGCATTTTAATGTGTCTTTTGATTAACATACGAATGCATTTCTATTGACAATATACCTAAGAGTAGAATTACTATGGGGCATGTTCATGCTCAGCTTTAGTGATATAACAGAATTTTCCAAAGTTATACCAGTTTATATTCTCATCAGAAAAGTATGAGAATTTCAATCGATTCAAACCTTCAGAAATTCTTATTATTAGTGTTTGTGTTTTTCAGAAATTATTTTATCCATTCTGGTAGTGATTAGTGATATCTTATATACTTGTAATTTGCATTCCTTTGGTGATTAATGATGCTTTCGTAAGTTATTCTTATGATAAATTTCTTATTAGAGCTTTTAGACCATTTTCTAAAATTAAATATTTGCTCTTATCTTTTTTAAATTGCTTTGTAGGTTTTTTAAATATATTTTGTAGACAAGCTCTTTGTGAGTGTATGTAATATAAATAATTCCTCTAAATCTGTGGCTTGCCTATTTATATTTTCATATTGTATTATTAAATAAATTGAAATTTATAAATTTAATAAAGTCCAATATTCCCTTTTCCTTTATTATTGTTGCTTATTAGTTTAAAAACATTTGCATACCTCAAGATTACAATATTATTTTTCTAATTATTGCTTAGCTTAAATTTTTATTGTTTCACCATACACGTGTAGATGTAAACTAACCTAATGCTCATTTTGTGCTTTATGTAAAGTGAAGGTCAAGATGCTTTTATAAAATATGATATTCAATTAACTCATCATTATTTGTGAATAAGATCATCCTTGACCACTGAATTCAGGTGCATCTTACTCCAATGTTTTATGTGTTTATTGATAAGCCAATATTTATGCCATGTTATTTAGTCTATATTTCTAAAATATCTTGATACCTTGTGGTATAAGAGCTCTAACTCAATTCTTAAAGTTTACAATCTTGGCTCTTCTGTGGTTATTGAATTTTCATATAAATATAGATCACCTTGTAGATTTTCACAAGTAAATGCTGACGGAATATTTTATTTGGATTACATTGAATATGTTGATTAATCTGGAGAGAACTGACATCTTAGAGTCCTCTAATCATTAACATATAGTAATCTCCATTAATTTAAGTTTCTTTTTCTTTGCAGTGTTCAGTGATTTTATTAATAAAGAGATTGCACATCTTCCACTAGATGTATTCTGAGAAATTTGGTATGATCTGTGCTATTGCAAGTGTTTATTTAATTTTATTTCTAATTCCTTTTTGCTAGTAAACAGAAATTATATTCATTATTTTATAGTATATCAAGACATTATGTTTACATATTTAAAATTATTAATTTTAATAACATGCTTACATGTTCTTTGGATTTTTCTGCATATGAGAATCATGAAATCCTTAAATACAGCTTCCAGTCTTCATTTCCAAACTTTTAACATTTCATTTTTTTCACTTGCTTCCAGGAAAATATTAAATAGAGAAAGAATAGTAAACAATATTCTCTTCTTCTTAACTCAAGTGGGAAATGCTTTCAATATTTTACCACAAAGCATAATGCTAGTTGCTTTGTCAATTTTACTTTAAAAAAAAAAATCTTTGTCAGATTATGTCCGTCTCTATTCCAAGATTTCTAAGAGTATTTTTGTTATTTTAATTACTAAGAGGGTTTTAATGATCTCAACTTTTTCTTCTTCAGCTACATAGAAAATGATATGACTTTTCCCCTTTTTTCTATTAATATGTTGAATTATGATTGATTTTCAATTTATACATCTTTTCTTGCCTATAATAAATCTTATTTTGCCATGATATATCTTTTTTGTACATCACTGAATTTAATTTTGTAATGTCTTACTTAGTATTTTTCATGTTGTTTAATAAGATATTCCCTTTAATTTTTCTTGTTTTCTCTGTCCTTGTCATATTTAGGTACAGGATCAGGTTGACTTCATGAAATGAATTAACTTTTTAAAAATTATATAAAATTAATATTATTTCTTTTAATATTTGGAAAATTCAACAGAGAAGTAATCTGGTCAGGAAGATTTTGTTGTATGGTTTGTAGTAAAGACACAATTTATGTGACATATAAAGGACTGTTCAGATCTTCTATTTCTTCATGTGGCAGTTTTGTTGTTCTTTCTGAGGAATTTGTCTATTTCATCTACATTGTAAAATATATTGGCATAAATATTTTCTTAATATCTGATTTTAATTGTTTGGAAGGTTTGTAACCTTCTTTAATTTCTGATCATGTTTCCATTTGTTTGAAGAGTTTAGCTGGACATTTATCAAGTTGATAAATCTTTTCAAAGAACTTTTTGCTGTCTTGAGATTCTTAATTTCTTAATTGTACATGCACTTTCTGTTTCACTGATACTGATTTCCACCCTTATATCTACAATTTCTACAACTTTCTTCTATTTACTTTAGACACATTTTAAATTCACAAACAAAATAAAATGGGTGATTTATTTTTAAATGCATGCTGGTTCGAGAACAAACTTGTGCAATTCCATTCATATTAAATGTATTGAGGCTAATTTTATGGATCAGTATATAATTCATTTTGTAAACTTGAAAAGAATGTAACTTTTGAATGTAATTTTTTAAAACAATCAATGTTTTACAACTGTTGAGTATAGTGCATTATAAACGTCACTTAGTTCAATTTGATTTTTTGAATCATTCAAATGCTTTTAAGCCTTACTAATTTTGTCCTTACTACTTCTGTCAGTTACTATGAGAATTGTTTTAAAATATCAATTTCTATTCCTCATTCTTGTTTATTTTTTGCTACACACACATTTCAAATAAATATGGAATTGATATATTTCCATGTTGAATTAGCATATTATAATTATAAAATGGCCTCTTAATCATTAGTAATACTTTTTTACTTAAAGTATGTTTTGTCTGTGAAGTGGGAGGATGGGACTGAGACATATTACTTCATCATAGTGGGCAACAGAAATCTAATGCATACATTTATATCTTCTACATGTTTCATAAACATTTATGATTGATATGCTTTCTTTTCACTTACAGTTAAGGTTTTTATCATATCTAACTTACATCATTGCAACATTCCTTTAAATTGTCATCTTGCTAATAGTTTATCCTTCATTCAATAATTCTCCACGTAGCTCTGCCATAATATTTCTAAAATAAATCTTATCATTTTTCTCCCCTGTTTAAAATCCATCTTTGAAATATTATATATTACTCTTATAATAAAATGAAAATCTGTAGCAGAACCTACAGGACTTTCAGCATCTAGCCACTC
This sequence comes from Cheirogaleus medius, assembly GCA_008086735.1. Lineage (NCBI taxonomy): Eukaryota > Metazoa > Chordata > Mammalia > Primates > Cheirogaleidae > Cheirogaleus > Cheirogaleus medius. Next base: position 32,972,638 of record VBSM01002121.1, on the reverse strand, counting down.
TGCTCAACTTTTTAAACTCATTTCCTACCAACACCCTATTTTAGTATTTCACTCTGACAAGTTAAATATATCATGATCCTTCAGGATTTTAAGTTTTTACATATAAAGTACAATGGGACTTATAATATTCTTCCTCCTCCAATTGGCTTGGTGAATTACTACTTATATCCTACAATGATTAAATATCAATCTCTAAAAATTTCTTGACTCTTTCTATATCTAGCTCCTATCCAATCTCTCAAATCAAGTTGACAACTTTTTCTCTTTTCTCCACTTAGCACCTTATCCATATATCTATCTTACAAAATGATACTGCAAATGTTTGTTTATATTTATGTGTTTTCAACTAGATCAAGCCTGTTAGAGGAAAAGATTATGTGTATATCTGTTTAATGTTTAAATGATATATAGATAGATCACATTCTGGGACTGTAAATATTTTCTAAACAAATTCAGAGAAAATCCCCACTGTGTTTTACCAATAAGCTCCCTAAAATGATTAGGCAGAATTGCATGTTTCTTAAATCCCCAGCCATTCAGCACAGACATAAGTAGAGTTGACTCCTGGTTCTACCATTAATTAGGTAACAGTGTAACATTTAGCTAGTAACTTAACCTATCTTTTCTTAGTCTCTGTTGTCAGCTGAATTTTGTCCACACAAAATTCATATAGTAAAGTCCTGACTCCTAATCCCTCAGAATGTGACTGTATTTGGAGATAAGGTCTTTAAAGAGGTAATTAAATTGAAATGAGGCCATTGAGCTGGGCACTAATAAACATGCCAGGGTCCTTACAAGAAGAGGAGATTAGGATATTGACAACAGAGGAAAGATCAGGTGAAGACAAAGGGAAAACACAGCCAAATAAGCCAAAGAGAGAGGCCTTAGAATGAAACAAATGCTGCCTACACCTAAATCTTGGCATCTGTCCTCCAGAAATGAGAGCCAAATTTCTATTGTTTAAGCCATTCAGTCTGTGGCATTTGTTATGGCAATAGCCCTAGCAAACTAATATAGTATCCATGAATTTGGTGATGTTTGAATGCGATAGAATATGTAATACTTTTTGTAAAGTAATAGCATGCTGTTACCAGATAGTTAAGTAAGTAGTGTCATGTGCCAGATAATGACATTTCATCCAACCACAGACAGCATATAGGACAATAGTCCCATAAGATTATAATACTCTATTTTTACTGTACTTTTTATGTTTAGATGTATTTAGATACACAAAAACTTACAACTGTGTTATGATTGCCTGTAGTATTCAGTACCATAACATGCTGTACAGGTTTGTAGCCTAGGAGCAGTAGGCTATACCATATAACCTAGGTGTGTAATGGGCTGCACCATCTAGGCTTGTGTAAAATACACACTATGGTGTTTGCACAATGAAGAAATTACCTAACAACACGGTTCTCACAACGTATCCCTGTCACTTAGTCATTCATGACTGTATTCTAAAATTTAAAATCAGCCAAAAAAGTTTAAACTTCTCTATCATTTTTAAATAAACTTTTTATTTGAGAACAGTTATAGATTTACAGAGTTACTGAAAACATAATACAGAGTTGCTGTATACTCCACACTCAGCTTCCCTTATTACTGCCTTATATGAGTATGTATTTGACACAATTAATAAAATAATATGAATGCATTCATTTCTACTTTTTAATATATCTAAAATTTTATGTTTTAAAATTCAATGTATATATATTCTGTAGATTATATGTATAATCTATATAGAATATAATGAATATTTTTACATATACATTCATCTATCCCCTCAGGTTCCACTTCCAAGCTACTGAAATGAGAAATTCAGGGGTTGAGGTCTGGAATATTTATTTAGAAAAAGCTTATCAAATGATTCGATAGTAGCCATGTTTGTTAAGCTTTAGTTTATGGATAGCTATAATAATTCCAGTGTCAAATAAGGTTACCTCAACATTTCTATTATCTACAAATTTTGGATTTCCAGTACCACCTCAGATTTCTGTAATTTATTTTTTTCATAGTTGTCTCTGGTCCCAAGGTCTGTCTTTCTCTGAATTAATTCAGTTTAGTGGTATCTCATCATCCCATATGTGTCATAATTGTTCCTTACTGCATAAACACAGGTATGAAATGTAATCCTTTTCCTTTTTCTATAAACACGTGCACACAGACAAACACACATACTAATAAAAGATATTTGTGTATTAAACTTTATGGAATATCTAGTTATATAATACAGCAGACACATAACTTAAAAATAAGTATTTGACAAATTTCTTAAAAAAAAACACAACCAATTTTCCTCATCTATTTTGTAATCTGGTCTCTGATCTCCTGCCAGTTTTTCAACTTTCTTTCCATTCTCTTGTCACCCTTCCTTCCCAGACAGAAAAAAAACTTATTGTCTTTGTGAACCTTATAATGTGTCCTAAAAAAATGGTTCTAAAATATCTACCCTCAGCTGATATCATTCCAGGTCAATAGTGGACCATACTAGAAAGTCTGTGCCATGAGAGCTGTGAAAGAGCTTACTGGTTTTGCATGTCAAACTCTGCACTTTTATGTGCATGTTCCTTTTTAACCCTTTGAAAACACTATGAGTTAGTGGTGTTTTTTCATCATAGTCTCTCATGGTACAGAGGAAATTGAGGTAGTGATAGTTCAAATAACTAGATCAAAAGGCACACATTTTGTTAAAAATGGTAGAAACAAGAATTTGAATCCCAATGCAGACTCTAAAACCTGTATTATTTTTCCATCAACACTCTAGTTCCTTAGCTAGAGCCTTAATATGGTCCTTCCAATGCTGCTTTCCAACACCAGTTGGGCCCCAGCTTACTAAGCAGAGCAAAATACAGAGCAGTAAATTTCCCAGAAAAACTGCAGCAATCTGGAGAGTGGTAGGAAAGCAAGTTGGTGAAGTTAATGGTGAAAGCTAAATGAATGTTGACTGCCATTTTGACAGATGTACCCGTTACTGGCTTTAATTCATCTGCACACTTGGCATGTGTACCAGCTACTGGTATTAACACCATCCAAAGCAGGGTTAGTTGGAGAAGCTTGGACTAAAAGTAAGACAAAGTGTCTTATCTCACTACAATTGCTTAGATAGTCACTGAGTGGCATCCTCATGTCATCATAAATTAGAACTTTTACATTTATAAACAACACAGTTTGTCTTTGCAAGACCCGATCTTTGTCATAGACTTTAATTTGTATGTAACTGATCCAATTATTTGATTTATAATCAAGTAAATGAACCCAACAGAGATTAATAAACTTCAGATAGTCAGAGGATATATCATTTTATAGAAATGTAGAGAAATATTTGCTTCTTTATATTATTAACAATTCTGGAGAGAATTAAGTCTGACTGATTGTTTGTTTTTTGTTCATTTTGTCCTAAAGCCAGAGAATACTATCATCATGCAGATACATAGGTAGGTAGTTGCTAACATGTAAACCAAAAATTAAATGTACATGGGAAATTTTCCTCATGTAAATCTTGACTTCAAAATAAGTATTTTTAAAAAGTGTTTTCAATTATGAACATAATAATGACATGTCTATAGAAATAGTTTATCATGATAACAAAGTAGAACATGTGACTTTCTTTTTTTCCTTGCACTCATTCTTATTATCTCTATAATTTTATAGCCCTTCATTCTTCATAGTATATAAGAGAGATCAATGTTGTTTATCCATTTAATATATGAATATTACATTAGGAATGCAATCTGACACCAGAATCTCTGTCCCAGCTCAGTTATAAAGTACTTGAATACAATGATACTCAATAAACACTGAGAATATTTGACTATATATTGCTTGTTTTTCTCTGTTATAGAAATAAAGCACTGAGGAAAGTATATACCTTTAAGCAGGAAATTGCAAAAGCATATTTAAAATCCTAGGTTCAGAAATTTGATTTATTTATGTTCAGATTTTTGTTCCTTTCATCATCTATTGTAGTATCCATTTAAGTACTTAAATAAAACAGAAGTATACAAATTTTCTACATCTTATAAGATGTACAACTGTTACCATTAAACCATTTCCTCTGGAATTGTTTCTTACAGTTTACTGTGTTTTAGATTAATTACCCCAATGGCAGAGATTAAATGCAACAGCACAAGGAGGTATTTTCACACATGTGAATTCAACACTCATCTCTCTCTTCTCTTTTAATGTTGGCCACGGAGCAGACATTTTAACAGTGAAGGCATTTGTTGAATCTCACTTATATTTAATGGACAGACATAAGATTTTATTTTATTTTTTGGTAACAAAAGCAAGGATAGGAATTGGTCTTGGGAATGGGTGACAGTTGACAGCTTCTGCAAACAGCCACTGTGCTTCTGCAGCTGGTGACAATGCCTAATGCTGCAGCTCCATAGACTTGTATTGGCTGGGGGCCAGCCCGCCTGTTGGAATTCAAAAAGCCCATCTGGATAAAGCTCCCCTGACACTGACCTGAATGGAGATCACAGACTGGCACATTCCAGATTCCAGGTATTGTGCACTTTTTATTAAGGGCAGGCCATGACACAGACAAAAGGAGAAAAATTGTATTATCTGTATTGACAGATTTTATTTCTATTTTCATATATATAGAGATAGAAATAAAAATCAAAGAACAGAAAAACAGAAAGACCCTTTATGTCTTGAGTATAAAATATGTTTTGTATATGTTTTATGCTTATGTTTATGAAGATATACTTTCCAAAGACTTTCATTTAAATCAGGGCTTTCAAGAGCATTATGTTATGATATGGGATACTTACATAAAGAAAAAGAAGGAAAAAGTAAGTAGATTAGGGAAAAAGAAATCATCTGTCATTATTTACAGATAATATGATTCGGTTGCAGAAAATCCAGTGTATATCAACAAAAAGTTTTTTTAGCTTAAAGTACAGGAAAGCAAATTGTCAAGATATGGAATCGATATGTAAAAATCAACCATATTCCTATAATCTGAATATATGAGTAATGAACATAAAATAGAAAGTTTTTAATATTAGCATCACCTTTATAAAGTACATTGAAGTTAATTTAACAAAAGTCACAATTGAGAAAAATTATTTTAAAATATAGGAAAGCATTAAAGAAGCTATAAATAGGGAGTATATTTATTTTCTTAGTATGGAAGTCTTAATATTGTATAGTTATTCATTGTCCCCAAAATTTTCTATGACGCTGATGCAACCTAAATCAAAATATCAATAGGCTTAATTTTGTGGCCTTGACCAGCTGATTCTAAAAATTATGTAAAACTGTCAAGGGCAAAGAATAGCCATAATTCTCTCTTGAAGGAAAAAGAGGTTGGAAAACTTACACACATAGATGTAAAAATTATTATAAGGCTATAACTAAGCCAGTGTGTTCTTCATGCGGCAATGGCAAATAGATCAATGCACAAGAGTTGAAGATTCAGAAAACCATACATAGTATATTGACATTTATTAGTTTCTTAGTGACGCTATAACAAAGTACTACAAACAGAAATCTCTTTTTGCACAGGTCCTAAAGCTAGAACTCTGAAATCTTTAGAGGAATCCTTCCTTGACTCTTCCTAGCTTTTTGTGGTTTGCTGCCAATCTTTGGTGTTCCCCGGCTTGTACACATATCACTCCAATCCTTTAACTTCACTTTGTGCGTCTCTGTGTCTCAACATGACCATCTTCTTACAACACTTATATCGAGTAAGGGGCCCATACTACTCCAGTATGACCTCATCTTAAACAATTACATCTGCAATGATCCTATTTCCAAATTGGGTCACCTTCTGTGGCACTGGAATTTAGAACTTTAACATGGTTTTATTGGGGAACACAAGTCAACTTCACAAAATACATAAATATAACAGAGATAGTGGTAAAGACTGGAGCAGAATGAATGGAATTTTGAATAATAGTGCCAGCGCAACAGGATCTATACAGATGGACAAAATAATTGTTTCCCATTTTCACACAAAAATCAAGAAAATTCAAGGTAGATTTTACATCTAAAAATGCAAGTGAAAACTATAAGGCTTTTAAATGTGCAATATAGATTGTTAACTATATGTGCTTAACTATTCTCATAAAAAATTTTCATACATATTAATTGAATTAAAACATTTGAGCTATTTTTAAAAATTATTAGGTTTTTAGAAGATAAAGGAGAATATCTTCGTAACTTGAGGGTAGAGAAAATGTTTTTTAAAAGCACACAAAAATAGTCCTAATGGAAGAGATAGACTAAAGACAGACCCTGTTAGACCCTCTCATCTAGGCAAGATGTCTTCTCCAAATATTTTAAATATACAGATTAGACTCATTCTACTGGACGGAGGGCTTCTGAGAATCTTTAGGGCATTTCCCCCACAGCTCTCAGCATTTGAATAGATGACAGAGAGTATTCTGACCAAAAGAGATTTTTGGATGTGACTTTTATCTAAAGAAATAGATAATACTTAAAGCATAAGAAAGCCATCAAGTTGAACTGAGTTGTAAAAAATTCAAAATTTACAACAGGCTTTTGGGTCCCCAAATTACTATTGGCAGCAAAATGGATGTGAAAGAATAGTCATTGAGAGGTAATGTTGCGTACTTTGATAATGGAGAAAAGGGCCATGAGCCACGTTATGTTGGCAGATTCTAGAAGCTGGCAAAGGCATGTAAAATAACTCACTCTCAGAACCTCCAGAAAATGAATGCAGCCTTGCCTACGCTTTGCTTTTTCCTAGTGAGACCTGTGTTGGACTTCTAACCTTCAGAACTGTAAAAATGCTAGAGTACCTAAAAAAATCATTTGGAATTTTTGTGCATGGAAAAATTGTCTCTTCTCCTCATTTATTTATTCTGTCACTTTACATCAGTGTGGACTTATTTATTTTATATTTTTGGTTATAATCCAAAGATTTTTTATTTAATTTGTGTGGTAAAATGTGCCAGGAACTCTTTCAGTTGAGCCCTGTGTCCCTTTGACATACCTCCATTAGGATATGTGTATGTGAGTTTAGCACTTCCTTGCGTTAGGCATTACAAGATTCTCTGGGTTCATCTTGTCCTACCTGAGTCCTAGAATCAGCTACCAGCAATTTCCTCAAGGAACCCTGGTTCCTTTTACTGTAGAATAGGTATTAGAAATCAAAATCTAAGAGGTAGATGGGTCTTTTGCTACTGGGATGTTCATGCTTCCAAAATTCCCTCAACTGACAAAGTAAAGATAAACATGTGTCTATACCAACCTGTATGTATATGCATATGTATAAATATTTCTCTATGCAAGCATTTATATCTATTAAGGTAAGGATGAGTTTGTACTGATGACTTCAACTTAAATAGGTTAACACATTGATCTTTCTAGCCTGCTCCCTTACTTGCAACCTCCTACTCTAGTAGGGAGAAACCTGACTCCCACCATCCATCCACCATCATTTACTTAAATGTTCAATTCCAGTATGTATGTGTAGTGGCACCAAACTTGTTAGCCCATACCCTCATGGAAAACAACTTTACCAACTAAAGTGCTATGGATAGATTCTTTCTTTCTCATCTTTTTACAGAACCACCTCACTTCTAAAGTTACTTAGTTCAGCACCGTTTTTTCCTTACTCAGTTCAGTGAGATATACACACATACATATATATGCACACACTGGCTTGCATATTGACTCAAGAATGGAAATTCCTTTCATGTGGTTCTTAGAGTCTTGCAGAAATGGACTTTTCAAAATATAAACAAAACAAAAGATAACATATTCAACCACAATTTCCTCATATTCAAATATAAGATAATTCACAAGAAAATTAGAGAACACTTTCTTGACCAAGGGATTTTCAAAGATGTAATATTTGGTTATGAAATACTCCAAAAGCACATTAGAGCGAAACCAGAGCAATCTAACAAATAACAAATGAGAGGTTTTCCAACATTATGACTGGAAACTTTTCAAAAGAAGACAGAATAATAGCAAAAAACATATAAAAAATTGCTCAATATCTCTAATAATCAGGAAAATACAAATCAGAACCACAATGAGATATCTGTTAACTCCAGTGAGAATGGCCTTTATCAAAAAGACTCAAAATGACAAATGTTGGAATGGATATGGAGAGGTAGGAACACTCATACACTGGTGGTGGGACTGCAAATTAGTACAACCTCTATGGAAAGTAATATGGAGATACCTTAAAGAACTAAAAATAGAACTACCATTTGATCCAGCAATTCCACCCAAAGGAAAAAAAGACATTCTATAATAAAGACATCTGCACTCGAATGTTTATAGCACCACAACTCACAATTGCAAAGGTGTGGAAACAACCCAAGTGCCCATCAATAAATGAGTAGATTAATAAACTGTGGTATATGTATACCATGGAGTACTACTCAGCCATAAAAAAACAATGGTGAACTAGCACCTCTTGTACTATCCTGTATGGAGCTAGAGCCCATCCTTCAAAGTGATGTATCACAAGAATGGAAAAACAAGCACTACATGTACTCACCATCCAAGTGGTACTAACTGATCAACACTCATGCACATATAGGAAGTAATATTTATAGGGTATCAGGCAGGTAGTGGGGTGGAGGGGATGGGTAAATTCACAACTAATGGGTGTGGAGCACACTGTCTGGGGGATGGACAGGCTTGTAGCTCTGGTGTGTGCAGTGCAAAGGCAATATATGTAACCAAATTGTTTGTACCCCTATAATATTCTGTAATTTTTGAAAAATAACAAATGAGACAGATTTGTGAAACAGAACAGTTCAATGAGAGAATGCTAAGCAAAAGGTAGGAGAGGACCTGATGTGATGTTAAGACTTTGTATTAAGTTTTGTCAGGGAAGACAAAGTATTTCCAATTTTTTAAACTATAGCCTCTTCGGTAAGCTTGTATTTATGTTTAACCCTAAAATTCAACCCATTGTAATTTAAGCCATTTTTGCTTAACCTGACTGAAATAATGAATTATTTCAGAAATTAGGTTTTTCCATGGGCGTGTTTATTTCCCTTACCACTGGCTATCAGACATTCAGCCCAGATGAACAGGCATTGACAAACAATAACTCTAGGGCTGTCTACCTGTTTCAAAGCCTAAAGTATTTAAGAAAAAGTTTTCCAATTCTTCCTTAGAGACAATTTTTTTCCTTCACCAAAAAATTGTCACAGCAATAAAAATAGTATAAATTACATAGGTTCCCCTATTAATATCTTAACATCTTGACTATTTCATTCACCTAGGGTTGCAACTTTTATTTGCTATGAGGCACGTTAGTTTGTCACCCTTATTTGATCAGTGATGTTACTGTAGTAATCTCAATACTATCTAAGAGTTTATTGAAATCACTATTTCAGACAAATTAATGAAAGGAATAATGGTTTCTGGAAGAAAGAATGAAGAAAATTAATGAAATGAATAAAACTGCAACTTATTTAGCTCAAAAACGAGTTCTGGGTTTCTGGGACATGTAATGTTACTAAATTTCACAATGCCATGGTTATGCATGTTCTGTGAAGAAACTTAATGATTCATGCTTGTGTTCTTTCCCTAATAATATCTGTTGAAGGTAATTCAAGAGATCTTAATATTGGAACTGCCTCTTCCCTTAAATTGAAATGCCTTTTACATGATTAATAGATTATGGTGGGGCAATATAATACATCAAATAATTTGCAAAAATGTGAGCTCTTTTGCCATTGAAAACCAGTAATAATTATATGCATATTTGTGCATATATAATATACATATATGTATATATTTGTATATCCTTTAGACAAAATAATATTTTTTACTTATTACTTTGTCTTTACTAAATACTATATTCAGAAATATTCAATTACCATAACTGTTTTGTCTTAAAGGATTTCTTAAATTTTTCATTGTTATTTTTGGGAAAAGGATTTTTATTTTTTGTTATTATTTCAATCTCTCTATTAAATTCCTCATTTTTGTCACTTGGTGTTTTCCTTATTTCATTAAATTGTTTCTCAGTATTTTACTTAAGTTTACTGAGCTTCTGTAAAACAGTTATTTTGAATTCTTTGTCAGGCCATTTGTACATCTCCATTTTATATGGTTGGTCACTGTTACCTTATTTTGTCCTTTTAGCAATGTCATGTTTCTCAGATACTTATTGATCCTTGTGGCCATGTGTTGACATCTTCACATTTGAAGAAGGCAGTACTTATTCCAGTAACAGATTTGCTTTGTCCGGGAAAGCCCTGTGGCAGATGCAGTCCAGGGGGTGTGCAAGGGAACAATTGCTTAAAGGTCCTACTCTGCCACCTACAAGGTTTCTTAAATTTCTGTATTAGTGGAGTTCAGTAAGAATAATAAACAACCTACATGCATGTCCTTTTTATTGAGTTTCATTTTATTGAACTTCATAGATATTGCATCTTTTTTTACAGATTGAAGGTTTATGACAACCCTGATTAAGGCAGTTTACCAGTGCCATTTTCCCAACAGCATGTGCTCACTTCTTGTCTCTGTGTCATATTTTTGTAATTCTCACAATATTTCAAACTTTTTCATTATTATTATATCTATTATGGTGATATGTGATCAGTGATCTTTGATGAAACTATTGTAATTTGGGGAAGCCATCATGAACTGTGGCCATATAAGATGACAAACAATTGATAAATGTTGTGCATGTTCTGACTCCATGACCAATTAATCATTCCCTCATCTCTCTTCCTCTCCACAGGCCTTCCTATTCCCTGTGACACAAGAATATTGAAATTAGGCCAGTTAATAACCCTAATATTGCCTCTAAGTGTTCAAGTGAAAGGAAGAGTTGCACATCTCTCACGTTGAAGCAAAAGCTAGAAATGACTAAATTTAAGTGAGGAATGCATACTGAAAGCCAAAATAGGCCCAAAGCTAGCCCTCTTGCACTAAAAAGTTAGCTACGTTGTGAATTCAAAGGAAAAGTTCTGGAATGAAATTAAAAGTGCTACTCCAGTGAACACACAAGTAATGAGAAAGTGAAACAGTCTTACTGCTGATGTGAAGAAAGTGTTAGTGGTCTGGATAGAAGATCAAAGCAGCCATAACATTTCATTAAACAAAAGTCTAATTCAGAATACGGCTCCAGCTCTCTTCAATTCTATGAAGGCTGAGAGAGAAGAGGAAGACGCAGAAGAAAAGTTGGAAACTAGCAGAAATTAGTTAATGAGGGTTAAGGAAGGAAGCTGTTTTCATGACATAAATGTACAAGGTGAGCAGCAAGTGCTGATGTAGAAGCTACAGCAAGTTATCTAAAAGATTTAGCTATGATCATTGATGAAGGTGGCTACACTAAATAACAGATTATCAATGTAGATGAAACAGTCTTATAATGGAAGAAGATGAAATCTAGACTTTGATACCTAGAGAAGAGAAGACAATGCCTGGCTTCAAAGTTTCAAAGGACAGGCTGACTCTCTTGTTAGGGACTAATATAGCTGGTGACTTTAAGTTGAAGTCATTGCTCATGCACTATTCCAAAGATTCTAGAGCCCATAAGAATTATGCTAAGTCTGCCCTGCCTGTGTTCTATAAATGGAACAATAAAGCCTGACTGACAGCACGTCTGTGTTCAGCACGGTTTACTGAGTATTTTAAGGCCAATTTTGAGGAAAACAAATGGCTCAGGAAAAAAAGATTCTTTTCAAAATATTACTACTCACTAACAATGCATCTGGCCACCCAACACCTCTGATAGAAACATTCAAGGAGATATTGTTTTTGTGCCTGCTACCACAATATACATTTTGCAGCACATGGATCAAGATGTAATTTTGAATTCAAAATCTTATTTAAGATACACATTTTGTAAGTCTATAGCTTTGATACGTAGATTCTTCTGATAAACCTGGGCAAAGCAATTTGAAAGCCTTCTGGACAGGATCTACCATTCTAGATATCATTAAGAACATTCATGATTCATGGAACGAGGTTAAAATATCAACATTAACAGGAGATTGGAAAAAGTTGATTCTGACACTCACTTTGAGGGGTTTAAGCCTTCAGTGGAGGAAGTAACTGAAGATGTGCTGAGAATAGAAAGAGAACTTAATTTAGAAGTAGTGCCTAAATACATGACTGAATTGCTGCAATCTCAATCAAATTTGAAAGGATGAAGATTTGTTTCTTATGGTTGGGCAAAGGAATTATTTTCTTGAGATGGAATCTACCCTGGTGAACATGCTGTAAACATTGTGGAAATGACAATCTAGGATTTAGACTATTACATATACTTAATTGATAAAGCAGCAACAGGGGTGGAGAAAATTGACTCCAATTTTGAAAGAAGTTCTTCTGTGTGTGAACTGTCATCAAAGAGCATCATCACATGCTACAGAGAAATCTTTCATGAAAGGAAGAGTCGATTGATGAGGAAAACTTAATTGTTGTCTTACTTTCAGAAATTGTCACAGCTGTCCAAACCTTTGGGAACCACCACCCTGATCAGTCAGCAATCAACATCAAGGTAAGACCTTCCACCAGTAAAAAGATTATGCTTTACTGATCGCTCAAATGATGATTAGCTCTTGTTAGCAACGAAGTATTTTTAAATTAAGGTATGTATACTTTTTGGCCACAATGATATTTGATACTTAATACAACACAATATAACGTCCATATAACTTTTATGTGCACTGTGAAAGCAAAAAAATTGTGTGACTCATTTCACTGCAATATTCACTTTATTGCAGTGGTCTAAAACCAAACCTACAATATTTCCACAGTATGCCTGCACTTGTGTAAATAAGAAAAAGAAGGCATTTAAATTAAAGAGAACACCAAAATCCATTTAATACTACCGGCCATTAGTATTTTCGTAAATGACTCCATGATAATTTTCACCTCATCAAAGAGGACAGCTCCATTCCTTTGTGGGAATATTTATTTTAATAATGTGATTCACTTTTTAATTTCTCTTACTTGAAGTTAGAAGCTGTTGTATGAGTTTTCTTTCTTTTTCCTCTGTCTCTGTAGCTCCCTGTTTGTTTATTCACAATGTGTTTTGTTTAATATTTCAGCACTGTTTATCGAGACACCTTAATTTGATTGTTTCTTTTCGTATTTGTCTTCACCAGGTGTTTCTTGACTGGAGCACATTTCCCACATGATAAAATTAAAGGTCTAATTAATGCCTTTAAGGACATTGGTGCACAATTCAGCACCTAATTTTCTGCAGGAGGCATATTTAGGTGTTTAACTAGGTGGAACTTGGTGCCAAAGATTTCATTTGCATACAAAGCCCCTCTTATTTCTTTGTAAACACTCTTCAATACAGAAACAAAGGAAGTAATTCATTCGCATTACTTGGTATGCACTTTTCTAGCAAGCAGAAGAGTACAGAAAATAAATATATCCAAGCCACATTTCATCAGAGCAGAAACAAAAATCCTATTAGATGAGGTGCTGAAATATGAGGTCCATTTCTTTGAAACAGTGAGGATAATACCCAGCATTTGAAAATGGTGTGTGTGTCTGAGGTGGGGGGTGACAGGGTGGGGGAGACTGCAAACGCACTGCATGAAAAACAAATGCTTTGAAAAATCACATCTGAGATGTAGTGGATCTTAAGAAAAATATGGCATCACATCAAGCACAAAAAGAAAAGCTAAATCACTACCAGGCAACAGCGGGCAGAGAGCTGGCCAGGAAACAAAACTCATTGATCTATCTTAAGGCTACAAGGACTGGGAAGGGTACCATCTGTATAAAGGCTTGAACAATGTTTCTAATCTCACTTCATTTCAATCTACTTTGAAACACTAATGTTGTAGATGTGTTAGATATTATTACTAACAAATTGTTTGATTATCAGGATGTTAAATCTATTAAAAATTGCATTTTACCTCAGTGTTTTTAAAGGCATGATTTATTAGAGATAATGATAAAATTTTAGCCCAATTTCTAGTTCTCTTCTACAAAACCATAATCTTCATCAGCACTTCACTTCTGACATGGACAACAGATATTTTCTCAACATTTGTAAAATGCTAGTGTCAAAGCAAAATTGCTCTGGAAAAGGTTAAGGTGGGAGGATTGCTTGAGGTTAGGAACTCAAGACCAGCCAGATCAAGAGTGAGACCATGTCTCTACTAAAAATAGAAAATTAGCTGGGTGCAATAGCTCGTTCCTGGAGGATGGCGTGAGCCTAGTTGTTTGAGGTTGCAGTGAGCTATGATCCTGCCACTGCAATCTGGCCCAGCCTGAGACAGAGAGGGACTCTGTCCAAAAAAAAAAAAAAAAAAAAAAAAAAAAAAAAACTTTATTCAAGGATTGCCTTAGGAGATAGATAGAGGCAGAAACTCAGTCTGAGCCCAAGGGCACTGAAACAAAAGGCTGGAAAGTTTTTCAAGAGATGGAGTGGGGAGATTATAGGCCATCTGTGTTTGCTAATTAGCTTTACCCAAAGGAAAAGTAAACTTTCTTGTATCTTCACAAAAGGAAGTGGTTTTACAACTTGGAGCAAGGCACCTCTCTGAAGTTAGGCTCTTACTTTCCAGGAAAACTGGGAAGTAGAGACCCTATCTTCCTTGATATTCACTTTTCAATGAGATGGCTCCCAGTCCTAGAGAAAGACATTCTTGGTTGTAAATTTGGCAAGAGGCTTTTTAAAGATTTACATTGCAAAAGTAAAAGAAAGAATTTGCAATTACAGGTTTTCTAAGGGAAAGAGAGATTGGGCCTAGAGGCAGGAAGACTCATGTTTAAAGTTTAGTTATAAAGTTTAAAGAAACTTCAAGACCTTCTTGGTCACTAGGCAAATGCAACTTTTAAAGAAATTCAGTAGGCCCATCCCATTAATTCTACTGTTGCTCCTGTATACTACCAAAGTAGAAATTCTGGAGTCTTTGATGTTTAATCTCTATTGTTGGAATACAATTTCCTCTAGTATGGTCATTCATAGTCATTTACTGTGTCATATTATGAAAGTACTATATTGGATTGGGTGAGGTAGATATTAAAACAAAAATCAAACATTAAAATGGAAATCACAGTAATCACAATTACCAACTGATGTGAATCACAGTATTTCATACTCTTACTTTCACTATATTTATATAGCACTTACACCAGGGGTGGGGAACCTGTGGCCTTCCAGGTCCTTAAGTGTGCTTTTTTTCTTTCTTTTTTTTT
>VBSM01002121.1:32931726-32953603 GCA_008086735.1 Cheirogaleus medius | reverse complement strand
AAGTTGATGCTGAGACTTGGCTGAAAAAAAAAAAATCAATAAAAATAAAATGAATATTAAAAATAGGAACAGACATATTTGAGTGTTTATTATGTGCTTATATGGGTTTTAATGGCTCCATTTTAAAGATAAGGACATACAGATGCAAAGTGTTTCATTTAAGCTCACACAGCAAGAAAATGACAGTACAAGGACTTTGGCCCAGATACCCAGGGACACTGTATTTCAAAATCCAAGTTCTTCTTTGCCACACTGGCTCTCTACTAGTATCTACTAGTAGGCTCTAAAGTAAGCACATTTGGGCCATGAGCAAAAAGAAAGTTGGAGACTCCCTTTTATGTGGTTTGAAAAACATATATATGTTTCAGAGAGATGAAAGAACTAGGTCCAGCTGGTTAGTTATAGGATTTCAAAATCATATGTCCAAAAATGAAGTCAATATAGTTCCCCAAATCTTTTTTTATTTTTATGTATTTATTTTATTTTTTGCTCCGTGCCCCTTCTTCATGGGAAGCACTGTGAGCTACTCTATTTTGGAAACAAAAACTAGGAGTCTCTCCTGACCTCTTCCTTATGCTTATATAAATCATCAAAGCCTATTTTCTGACATCCTTAATCCATTTCAAGTCTGGACACCTTTCATGATCACCACTCTGCTACATAATTGAAGAAAATCATTACCTCTGGATCACTACAATAACATCTCAGATGCCCCTGCCCCTGACTTGTGTCCTTCCTATGCTCAGCGCATTCCCAGCCAATTCTCCACCCTACAATTCAGGATGAATTTTTAATGCTAGTTTTATCATGTGATTCCCTTGTTTAAAATTCTTCTCAATCCCTCTCAGGATAAAATCCAAATGGATTGTGCATAATAAAGACAAAAATATATCTCATATCTCTGGTGGAGGAAGAAACGTAAATCCAATGATTGACAGGGATAAAGATGACCAGTTCAGGTTTGGACATTTTTTTATTTGAGGGGCTTATGGGATATCCAGTTGGAGATGTCCACCTGGTATTTGTATGTGTATATGTATGTATATATACACATACATAAATGGCATTTGTATGTATATGTATATACATATGCTCACAATATATATACACACATATACTATATAGATATACATATTTACACACACACAAATATATATATCTTCACTGGCCTATCAGACAAGAAAGAAGCAAAGCAAATTTATTCATAGGAAAATACTAGTAACACTGTTATTACCCATCCCAGGAGCATTTCTTTGCATTAAAGAATTTGGAAGAAAATATTAATTAATATATAAAGTACTTTCAAAATATAAGACCTTAAGCACAATAGAATTGAGTTGGAAAGACATTTTTAAAGGGTAGGTCTTGGCCTTTAAAATCATGCTGCTTGTGTGTTTTATACATGCAGTAAGAGGCACTGGTTTCACAGAAGCTGCTGTAAAATCCACTGTGGCTGAAACATGCAAATCAGCACAGAATGTTTGCTGGAGGGTAAGTCAGAGCAATGCCATTGAAGTAGCCTGTATATGCATATCTCATTGGTGACATCTTGAGCTCTGTTAATCAATTCCTATTTGAGATAAATGCATCTGCTTGTATCTCCAAAGACTAGATTCACAGAACCGTGACTAAGATATTTCATAGATGCTCTCTAAGGACTTTAAAAGACAAAACGACAGGAAATTTACTAAATCCATACAGCTAACCTTAACAAAAGGTTAAGCAAAATTCAGAAGCTTCTCAATCCTCCTTTACAGTCTGCAAATTTTAATAAACAATGCCCTAAATTTGTCCACAAATTTCTAGAGATAGGATTCATGACTTCTATGTTAAACTAGACTTCTAAGAGGTGCTAATTTCTGTCCTAGAAAAATCGTATCTCAGAATTTCATCCCCCCTTTGAATAGTCACCTCTAAATATTTAAGCAGCAGAGCTTCTCTGCTAAGGAAAAACTAAACAAAAAATATCTGGCAAGATAACAGAGAATGCTAAGATTTTTATTTAGAAGGAAATACTCCAGACTTTGGCTCACAATTATGCACAGAACTCCTATGGGCTACCAATGACATCTTCACCTCAGATTGTTTGTCTAAATCATCGATAATAGAGGCCCCAGGCATTGTGGAGTAAACCCTGAAGCTGACTGCACATGTACTCTAAGGGATATATTTTTATGATTCAGTTAACAAGAGAAGTGAAACTCACGCCATGATTTGACTTGCTTAAAATGTACCCTTTTCTGTTTTAAGCTCTCCTATCCCATATATTTGCAATTATTTGGCCCTTAGCATTCTCCTTGAAACTGTCCTCCTCTGCCTATTTCTTCTCTTGTTCCTGATGATATTTTTCACTCCATAGCTCCTAGCTATCCCTCAACCACAAAGGTAGTTGAAGCAACATCCAAAAATACCAGCTCCCAGGAGCTGTTAGTTCTGTGCTTTGAGTATAAAGCGGGTCTCAAGCCTGGGTAATAACTGAATTCATGAATCTCAATTCCCAGATGACATTAATAGCAGCATAGAGCAGGAAGCAGAGTTATGTTAATTTCTGCAGGTAATGCGTGAAAGCAGATAGGGAAAGCTTGAAAGGTCAACATCTGCTGTCATGCAGGAGAGTTGCAAAATGTGATTGGCCAGTAAATGTCAACACCATGTTCTAAAATCCACATGCCACCCTTTCAATTTAATCGTAGCTTGCAGCCCAGCTAACAATCATGCAGCATGTTTCAAAAGCCCTTGAATTCTAAAATGGAATTGTATGATTGCATTCCCATGGCAATAAGACACCTGTAAATTACAAACTTGTCATTTAATCAGCATAAATGTAGGGAGTTTGTGCAACCACTGTGAATTTTTTTTCATATCTATTTTCAGGGAAGGCTGAAGACCTCTTAATGATTATATACCATAACGGACTGCAGGTCTAACTGTTGCCATGTTGCCATGGCATTACGTACTTCTTTTCTTTTAAAGAAGTGACTGGAATGTAGAGCAGATAATGAATCTAATTGATTGTCCTCTGCTCCACATAGATATGCTTTATATCCTCTCCCTTTTGTGCTCTTCCTCCTTTTCACTCCAGATTGAATTCACAGGTATACATTTGTTCAGTGATAAGAATGGCTCTCATACAGAGCAACCCCCACCTTACAGGAAGGAATAAATATACAATGATCTGCTTTGAAAAATATCTATAACAAAAAAGTGTATGTGTAAAGAGCATAGAAGAAAAAATTTACATTCACTATACAAACTGTCAGATTAAATCAGTGAGGAGGAAGACAATAGGTTTTTCTCAAAAACCAGAGTACAGTCTTACAGACTCATAAAAAAAAAAAGACTGGGGATATGAACAGGTCCTCTTTAATTAAATACAGACTAAGTTAGTGAATCTCAAGTAAAATACCTGGAAACAGATATGCAGATTCAATACATCATCAGCCTATTTTACAGGTAACTAGGTTCTGAAATTATCACTATTGTTAATATGTATTTGTCAACTGGAAGCCATTTATAGCTGAGGTCTCCAAGCCCCGGGCTGTGGACTGGTACTTGTCCATGGTCTATGGTCTGTTAGGAACTGTACCACACAGCAGGAGGTAAGCAGAGTGTGAGTGAATGAAGCTTCATCTATATTTACAGCTTTTCCCCATCGCTGGCATCACTGCATAAGTTCTACCTCCTGTCAGATCAGGGCGGCATCAGATTCTCACAGGAGCTTGAACCCTACTATAAACTGTGCATGGGAGGTTGTGTGCTCACTATGCAAATCTAAAGCTTGATGATCAGAGGTGGAGCTGAGGTGGTGATGCTAGCGCTGGGGAGCAGCTGCAAATACAGGTTATCATTAGCACAGAGGTTTGACTACACGATAAATGTAATTCACTTGAATCATCCTTAAACCATCCCCTGCCCCAGTCCATAGAAAAATTGTCTCCCATGAAACCTGCCCCTCATGCCAAAAAGGTTGGGGACCTCCGATTTACAGCAAAAAGCATAAAATTTGGTATAACTGACTTTTATGTTCAGGCTGTGAAAAATGACCAAAAATAGAATGTTTGCAGAGGCTAATTATGGACAGATCATAAATATTTCACTTCGGAGCACAGTCTCCATTAAAAAATATTTATATTTATAGGTCAGTGGTAGCAGAAAAGCGATCCTGTTAATTTTGTGTTGAACGATGCCTGAGATATAAATCTATAGGAGAATGAATTTAGTCATTAGAGAGAGTTGTCCAGAGTGACATCATCTGTTGAAGAGCCTGGTGAGCTCTCAGCCTTCCTGATTTTCAACAAGTGCTCTTTGTACTAGGCAGAGTTCGGGTGATATTTTTACAACTCTCAAAATGACAATAAGGAAATAAATTTAAAAAGAGGTATTTTCCTTTCTCTCTAAAAAAAAATGAATATAGACACACATCTCCTGAATGTCACTTAGTGTCTACAAGTTATGCTAGAGCACAAATGATGTGCTTACATTGAATACATTAGGTACTTCTGTTAGAGTTTGCAAAAGTTTAGATGAGAAAATATAACATTATTTTCAAAGAGAAATGAAGAACCATAAAATAAAACATACTGACTTATGATATAATTCTCTTTTTCAAAATATTGAATTATCACATAACTTTGATTTTATTGACAACTTAAAATACGAATCTAACTGAGAACATGCAAACTGTAAGTTTCTTTATTTCATTGATGATATGCTATTAATATTAAAAGTTATACACTGGTTAAAGATGCCCACCTTTTATCCTGCTCAAACATTCATTAAGCATATACAGTACTGGGCACATCTTTCCACTTTCTACCATGAACTAGTCAGGGGGTTCAATAATGCTAAAAATGTATTAATTCAATTGTAGAGGTAGGTCCTAGCTCTTTATGCTGGCTATGGGACCCTGGGCAAGGTGGGCCATATTGACTGACTGTTGCTAGTGTATGCCTAATTCAGGAGCATGACTGACCATTGAGGACTTCATCCCCCTCCACAGTCAGCTAACATGAAGATGTTTCCACATTTAAAACATGAAAAATCATTAAGATACATATGAACTTTGAATGATTCTCACTGAAGCATAATGGCATATCGTATCACTCTTCTACAAGAAAAAGGTGTACCAAGTCTTATTTATTAGTCACCAAAAACATGATCAGTGGCATGACTATAATTTTCCCTTTTGGCAATGTGAAAAGAAATTGGAAGAAATTCCACTGATTTTTTTTTACTTTTAAAGGGGTTATGGGCAATATTCTTTTAAAATTATGAAAGCTTGCCAGTTATTGAAAGTGTCATATATAGCCTCCATGTATTATTCTCTTTTGGTTTAATACTTATGAATACACTATAAAACTTGATCTGAAATATTTTAAGGGAATGGTTTGTTATAAACTATCAAAATCTTACACATTGTCCATATTTCTAACATGACCACAACTCCTAAATTTGTATCATCTCTTCTTTTCAGTATATTACCACATCCACAGAAATCTGTCTCTATATTCCCAGGTACCTCACAATCACTATATGAAAACTGAAATTAAGTACTTCTTACCTCCTTGTTTTTAACTTGTTGCATTGCCAGAATCCAGGGTTTCAGCACCAAAGATGTCAGGGAGGGAGTCTGCCATTGGTTTTTGGTGTGCTCTTGGCCAAAGCATTACTAGACACACCAGTGTCAAGTCCAGACTATTATCCTGGTCTTACAACTCCATTCTTGGAAAAATCATCAGCAAGACCAATACGGTGGAGAAACTTCAGGCAGGGAGCAGTTTCACAAGAGCAGCTCTTTATTGTAGAATAAAACAGGTCCGTCTCTTCAAGTGGAGAGAGACAGACCAACTCATTCACTGAAAGACTCACTCACTTTTTCCTGACTTCTCGGATTGTTTCTTTTTATTAGCCCAGTCCAGGGGAAGGCTCTTGGGAAGTATAGGATGCTATCAAATGATCAACAGGTGTCTTCAAAATTCCATCAGCTGATGAGCTCTCTCTAAGAAAGCCCACCTGGAGGGGTGAACTGCAATGCAGATTCAAGCTAATGGCATATCAATTACCCTTAGGTTAGTCTAGGTCACTTTCCAAATCTTATTATGTCTGGGCTGGGGAATTCCCAGATAAAGCATTTCTTCCTTCCCCAGGTGTAGCAGTTGCTTGGGATAGGCCCAAGGGTGGGGCAACACCAAATGGAGAACCCGCCCTTATCCTTCTTCCCAGGTGGAACAAATGCCCAAAATAGCACCAAAACAGGGAACACCTGTCCTGAGAAGAGCTGGAGATACCAACTATCCACCCAACATCATTACTTACTGATATTGGCTTAACATAATCAAGAAACTTGAGTGATGTTTGCTTCCCTCTTCTTCTTGCTTCATTCCCCAAATATAAATGATAGCAAATGTAGACATAAGAAATACCTTTATAACCTATCCCATTTTTTCCATCCCCCTGATTTAGACCAGCCTATAATAAGATCTAGAGGTTAACTACACAGAGGTGATGATAATGATGATGATTGCTGTTAACAAGAATCCCTGGAAGAAATGAAAAGTTAATCACTGAACACAACTTTTTCTGTGGCATAATAATTCTTATCCTACTGTTGAAACAAAATCACAAGTGCATAAAAACATCAAAAGAAATTTCCATGCAGAGCTAAAGCTACTAATATAGTAGAGTTGATCAGTAACACAGAGTATAAGTTTATTACATAATCATGCAAGAGCAATTTAAAGTAAAGCAAGGAATAATCATATTCTGGTAACCAAAATGCTAAGTTGAAAGCAAGGAGAGAAGAATTTCTTCCAAGTTAGAGTCATTGTATTTTTTTCTTTTCTTAAGTACTTGAATAGTTTAAGCTAAAAACAAGGGACATATCCTTGATTGTAACCTCAGTAATTGATGGCCACCATCTCATGGCTGTAGTTGCTGGCATTCATGTAAAGTACTAGATAAAATATAAGCAGCCTCTCTTTCTCTCTCTCTCTGTAAACATATATGTATAAAATATGTACATATAAAATATATATATATATATTGTTTTGGTGTTTTTCTTCTTAACAACCACATTTCTTCTTTCTGCCTTATTCATCATCCCTCTCCTTCCTTTGAAACTTATCTAAACTATGATTTTCCAGAAGAACATTTTGCCTATTACTTTTCTCTTGCCCCAATTCCCTATTACTGTTTCTGAGATTCTTTTGTCTCTGCTAATGTTAAACAGTAGTCTGAGTGTCTAGAAAACAGGGTTCTATGTGTACTCATACAATGTATAATATTTTCATGCTATTGATGGTTTCTGGATATAATGTATTAGTTCAAAAACAAGCCAGAGTAGAATATGTTTTGAAGCAATATCCCTTTTGGCAGTTCATACCATGCATGTAGCTTCTTGTTCCGCTGTGTAGAATAATAGCTCTTTTATTATCATACTTTCTGAAAAGCAGTGAGTGAGAATTAAGACCAGGTATGTTTAAGAAGCAACAATGAGATTAAGCTATCCAGACAGAGAGTCGAGGTACTGTTTCCATTTCTTTAAAAAAAAGTCTTGAAACTTAAGACACTAGTGCTAGTTGAACAGTTCATAACAAGTCTACTTCTTTGTTCTTGCTTTACATTAAATTATCCCATAGAATATACATAAGAAGAATGATGACAATAGCACCAAAGTTGAGGTGAATAAAGGAACCTATGTAAATGTCTTGCCTTTTAAATATATCATTCTAATAACTAAGAAAATGATTAAAATTCACAATTTGACAGATGTTTTAATGATGTTTTAAAGAGCCATCCATTTTTCCATAGAGTTTTAAACTTATTTTATGATCTAAATTTAATATTGTCAAGTTTATTAAGTCAAATGTCTCTCACACAAGGACACACACACACACATCACAGATGTAAACACACACTTGCCTAAATATGAAAAAAAGGCAATGGTTTTAAACTATTGAAGTTCTGTTAGGTACATTTTTAATTTTCTGCAGTTTAGAAACACTTTCAAGAATCCTGTCCCTTTTCCTCATCCAGCAGAGAAGATTGAATGGATCTTCTAACTGTACTGATGATAAGAAGGGAAAGATAAACCAGAGAAGTCATTCTTGCCTTTAGGGATTCACCTGGTAAATTGCTGCTTAAAGAGTCCTGTCAATAAGTTGACTTCTTTACTGTCGGGAACAATTCTCTACTGGCGGTGAGATGGACAAGATGACCTAATAGATCTTTTTTTCATCTTAAGATCCAAAGTTTCTTTTCAAGCAACTGTGGCTGAAGAACAAAAGCAGAGTTTAGGATCTGTACACAAATTTTTAACTTTAAAAAATGTACATCTTATTATTTTGTTTTTCGTGAACTGGTTTAAATTATCTAAAAATAATCTTCCTTTACTCACATATTGCATTAGGTTTCCACATTTGATGAGTATACTCCTCAGTGGTTTTTGCATTATCTTTGGTAAATTAGGATGATAACGTTGGTTGAAATAGGAAATTGAAAATCATAGAGAACTTTGTAATTGAAACAATGAAGTTATCTTGCATGTAGGAAGGAAATGAATGACATTATGTACTACCATTACTTCTCCTGTATCTTGGCACTTCTCAGTGTGGATAGAGTTACTACAGACATCAATGTAGTGTATGGTGAGAACAAACAAGATCCAATTGCTTTTAGAAAGATTATATTTTGAGGAGTTTCATAGATGAATTTTGATTCAATTGATACATTATTTATAATAACTTATAAAACTTTTTACACTTCTACTAACTTTATTTTTATTTTTTAAGAACCATTTTTTATTGACAGTCTTGACTCTGAATTAAAGGAAAGCCCCAAGTTCAACTCATTAGTTCAAATATAGAAACTGTGTAGCTCCTGGCTTCAAAATCCTAAAGCAGAATTTTACAACCAGTATACAGATATAGATTAAGAATTTGGTCATTTCTTTAGACTAAAAAGCCCTACTAACTTTAAATTTAGTTGACCACCAGAACTGAAACTTCACTTCCTCTCTAAGGCCTTCCTCACTGGCTCTAGTAAGAGTGTGACTTTCGTGCATTCTCAGAGCTCACTATATCCACAGATGCATAATTTATTTATGGTATTATCTTATTTAGGGACTGAGCATCTCATTAATTAGACTGTAAACCACTTATGAATAGCAACAATATTTCCCTAATCTTTGTAATTCTCAGCATCAAACACACTGCTTGGTATAGAGTAGGTTTCTTTTAAAATTTTGTTGAATAAATTTGTCCTCACTCCTTTCATTGTTGAGAAAAGGAAAAAAGGAAAATGGTAGCATATTATTTAGCAAATATGAATTTATGTTATCAAACCAGGATTTACTTTTCAGGTTCCTTAATTTTATAGATCCAATAGATAGTCACATTTTTAATTATGTTAAAATGTCTACTTAATTCTGGAAATAATTTCCATTGCTGCCATATAATTTATTGTCGTAAAACACTTTATAACAATAATTGAATTTGAGATCTGGGTACACATGGACAAAATTAAATTGTTATTAAATGTATCTCATCATGTATAAAATATAGGAAATGCATAATTTATATTTTCACTGAATTTACTATTTATTAATGACCATGAGTTTACTACTGCCTATAATTATTATTGTTATTACTCATTTGAAAACTAAAATTACTCTCAAACATTAAAGGAATGGTTCTTTGAAGGTGCATACAATTAACATATATTTCTATATTCTGCCTTCTTTGGGGGAAAAACAAATTTCAAAATAAAAACGGACTTGCATGAGGGTGCTGAGGTAGAAAATTCTCTACATAGAAAATTCTTTCTAGCTCAGGTATTTCAGAGGAAAAAAAAATGCTTGAGAAAAATCTTCCTATCATTGCCCCTAAGGAAATAAAGTTACAATGACAGTCACCTAATCTAATAACTTTTCTTATTCCTGTCATAGGTTCAACTTGCAGGTGCACCAGTTTTTCTCATTTTCATTCTTTTCACTGATTCTTTTTCAGCCTCTGATTCCCTATTGATATCTATTGAAAAGTGCACAATTGCAATTTTAGCATTAAATTTCTCTCTAATACTGCTTGTCTCTTTTCCTCTCATTGATTCAAAGCTACGTGCCAAGTCAATGGAGCAAAGTGAATTTAATTCTTTCTTTGGCTTGGTTACTGTCCTTCTTCATCAAGCAGTAGCAATTAGAAAACACAACACCTTGATCCCTTTTTTTTGATATAATTAGATGAGTAATTCTTATGACAATCTGTTTATTATTGATTCCTTCAACTTTTCATCCTTTTCCCCATTCTCACTGCATTCCACTCCACTCCCCCCAAAGTTAGCCACAGCAGAAGTGGGACATCTGCTCAGAAAAACATTTAGATTGCTAATGATTCTTTTTAACATCTGTTACACTGCTACTGAACAGTTGTTGTTTCTTTAAGGAGGCTCAAGGGACAAGACCTATGTCACCTTAATAGTGGGTACTTTTTGGAAGTCGTAAGCCCTATGCCTCTGGGAGCCATCCAAAAGTGCTATTGTGTACATACATAAACTTAATGCTTCCAGTCTTACATTTTTTCTTTGCCCAGTGCAGTATTTCTGATTAGAGTACTTTGTGTCTGGTAATTTTAATACTT
This sequence comes from Cheirogaleus medius, assembly GCA_008086735.1. Lineage (NCBI taxonomy): Eukaryota > Metazoa > Chordata > Mammalia > Primates > Cheirogaleidae > Cheirogaleus > Cheirogaleus medius. The sequence goes on along the minus strand of VBSM01002121.1, from coordinate 32,942,972 downwards.
GATAGATTTTTTTTTTGGTCTTCTTGTTCCATTGTTCATTTCAGTTGCACTTTTAAAGAGAAAAGCTATTAAGCACAAACCATATCTCATATCTTCTATTGAATTGGATGTGAGCCTTTTATCAAAAAAATTCAAATGGGCTTTGATACCAACAACTCAATCTGTATGATAATTCAAAATAAAGAAATGACTTGAGAATATGGGCTGGGATCAAGTTTTTTTATTTTCTTTTCAGCAAATGTATGTGTACTTATTCACCAATACTTTGCATGATAAGATTTGAAAAAGAATTTCTTTTTGATGTGTCTTCCCGGGGTATCCTGGAAATACTCTCTCCCGTCCCCATGTTGCAAAAGAGTGTTTTTCACACATTCAAAATATGGGGCCCAGAAATTACTGGTGAGACAAAATGTGCTTCACATCAAAATTAGCCCTCTGGTAATTCAATAGAGTGGTAAAACACCTAAATGAAATTTTAGAGAGTCAGGCCTGACCAAAAGGAAATGGGCATTTGAAACAGACTTTAAAACAAGTATGAAATGATTGTGCTTTGCTGACTCATTTTTCCATTCAATTTTAGATTAAACCAAATCTAATATCTAAGGGAGTTGCCACTTGGCTTTTATTTATTAGTTATTCTTTTCCACACACTAATTGTATAGATAGATATATACCACATAGTAGATAGAAAGCTAGCTTTTTCACATTCTGCACCGTCTTGAAATTTCCCATTGTCTTTCATCTGCAAAAAGCCCTATTGCAACCTCTGGTGGATGAATCAATTATGATACCAGGGAAAAATATGCTACTGTCTTCATAGGTATTTGTATAACTACAAAGAATATCTTCTACTTTACATAACAAATCAAAACTTTAAGAATAATGATATGTATTGAAGATTATTTTTCTTCTGACATCTAGAGGAAAATACTGTGTTCTTTTTTATCATCTCAGTAAAATTCAAGTTAGAATACAAGAACAACAATCAAACAAATCAACTCAATTCCCTGGGTTCTTCCACTTTTGACAATTCATTCAGCTATAACTAGATTGAATATAAGTACTCTTGTATTTTAGACATTTTGCTAAGGAATTTATTCATAAAAGTAAATCACTGATAGTGTGTTACACCAATTAAATAATAGCTAATCTAGTTATAAGTTTTCTCTGTGATGTAGCTTTCAATTTTATGTCAAGGCATAGAATTTAAAAGCTAAATATTTTTAGTTCTTCTTCCTTCCTAAATGTTGTTCAGTAAATGATATCATATTACCTGATTAATAAGTCATGGAATTAAAAAATTATTATTGTAGACAACCGATGATAATTGGCATAATAGAAATAAATGATATTACTTAAACAGATCATGCACTTCTGTAAAATGTAGCACTAGCAGAAACTATTTAGTACAAACCAAAATATGACAACCAGTATTTCTTTGTGACTGATTCAAAATCCAAGATTCCCTGACTTCTAGACCATATGTTTTTCAAATACATTTAAATTGTGAGTCATAGTTGAGCTCTGATTTAGTTATATAAAATGAGACTCCTGTACAGAAAGTTTAAATCCTTGGGCATTTCATTATTCACTCTCTTAAATTTCAAGTTTGAAAATGTAATTATAAAATTTTGAATTAAAATAAATGTAAGTACCATTGTGCAATTCTGTCTCCATCACTTCACACCTACTTCAGTCCAAGACCCTAAGCTTTCTATTCAAGGAGGTGTTTCAGATAAAATATGGGAGACTTCAAACAATCCACAGGAATCTGATTATACCTCAGGCCCTATCAGTCAAGAATCCTTCAGAGTAGTGACTTTATTTAATGGGTTCTGAGGCTTGTCTTTCTTCCTTTCCCTCTTTTGTTCCTTACTTTCTTTCTCCCTTTCTTTCCATCTTTGGTTCGTTCATTCTTTCTTTCTGTCTTACTTTATATTTCAACATTTCTATAATTTATATGCTTCTTACAATTAGTAACTGATCACCATTTAATACATAATATTTTTCTTTCTCAGTGAACACATAACAATGATACATCTTACTGTAATGGCATCTTAGAGTCAATAAACATAATAAGTAGGTACTAAAGAATATGTTATATTAAGAAAGAACACATTGGTTGGATTATGTATAATATTTTTAAGTGACAGATAACCCTGGATGTTCTTTACCCATCCTGAGTTACCTACAATCAATCTCAGCTGCTAACTAAAATTTTAAAGCAGATTATTTTCTCCTTCATTTTCCTTGCAATTTTCAAATTACAAGTTTAAGACAAAAAAATAGTGACCATGAAGGGAAGAAGGAATAGATTATATCTGCTAGATCATGAGACTATAGTCAGTAATCAGTGTTTTGTGGAACATTAACTATAAGATACTCAAGTGCATTTTTATAGTGCAATATCCAAAATCATCTAGTATATGCTTAGTAGCATTTCATTATTTGAATGGATTTTCTCCATATATCTCAAACTTTGAAAATACATACCCAGTCAGGAAAATTTTCCTTATTTTGTCAGACTATCTAAAGACAGCAAAATTTACTCTCGAGACCATTGTATTATTTTATTTGAGCTTCTGCACATATATCCAGCAAAGCATTGATGTCATGGCCTTAGGCACTACATTGTCTTTCTTGCCATTGTTATCACTTGGAAAAGAAATGGAAAAATGTAGGTAAGAGACGTGGCCCTGTGTCTGTTGTCTATCAAGAACTCAGTAGAATAAAAAGACCCATTTGGCTAAATCTTTCCAGAAAACCTAACAGCAGCAGCAAAGAATGCCATCCATTAGCCTACTCTTTATTCATATGCGGGAGTAGGCAAGGAATTGAAATTGGCAAGCCGATTTGTGCCTTTCCTCAACCTTTATGTCTTTTTATTCAAGGGAGATGGCGGCCCTTTCCATTTAGCACAACTCAGGATCCCTTGGGAGTGTCACTGTCACCTTGGTGAGTCTCGACCACCTTAAAATGTCTGGTCTTGCTAGCCTAAGTGTCAGGTACTCTACTATCTCAAAGAGTATGTGTGTGTTTTCATGTGCTTACAACCCACAATAAACACATAATATTACCAGGTTTAAATTTAATAAGCACACACTACACAAAGCATAGCTAGTACATCTATTTAAACACAAAGCAAGCAAATGCAATTGAATTGTGTGTAGTGGCTCTGCATTATGTTTATTCTAGAATAAGCAGTATTTTTAAATTCATTTTAATCTTTCAACTCCATAGAAAGGTCAAGATCATTAGACATTTTTCTTGGACTGTTTAATTCATTGTTCCCATTTACATGGCTACCTTCATTATCATCCAGATATAAAATGATAGGAAAAATTTATAGAGGGAGGCTATCTTCAAAATATGCATTAGTGTGGAGAATAAATAATATTCATTATCATAAAAATTGTGAGGTGCTTTTTTTTAGTAAAACTTATGTTGAAATGGCTTTTTTGGAATTCTATAATATAGTTTAAAAGGGGCAAAAATGTTGGCAAGGAACAAAGAAAAAAATAGAGGAATAAAGAAATTACTATTAAACTATTATCTTTCTATATTTATTATATTTGATGATCAAATTTTGGTGAAAAGGCATTCCAATTCTCAAGATATGCACATTAGCAACAAGGAATATATAAACAATGTTATTTCATTCACGTTTAAAGTTAGCCTGTTTTATGTCTTTGTTCACACAAGAGCTGGGAGAAAAAAATCAAAGGCCAGTTCTTAAGCCAATCAAACGTTTTACTCCCACCTTGTGGCAATGTGGCTGCATGGCTAGTTTTCCAAATATAAGAGCTCAGAATTTTGGTTAAAAATGACTAACCTGTATATTATCTTAACCGCTGCTGAAAATAAGATTGATTAGGAAGGGGCTCTGTGATCCATCCAATACAGACGTCTGTGATGCAGGGCTTTTACAGCATGCAAATCAGCAAAGAGTGATATAAACAGTTCTACGGCACAAATAGACTTCTTTTCTTTAGCTTGGACATAGAATGTGAAGAAATTTGTACGCTCCTCTTTGTTACCAACTATACTAACATGCTCTGTACATCAAAATTCAAAATGATTTTGAATATCAAAATTATTTCACAAACCCAGTTTAGAGTGCTAACAAAAGCATGCCTTCTCATTGTTTCCTTTAGCATTAAAAAACATACAAAGAAATGTAAGATATCTCCAAAAAGATACTACATAAATTAGATTTTCTAAAGAAGTAGGAGGAAAACCGAACTTGAATGCGTATTTATGCGATATTTTTTCGTTCTCTTTCCTTTTCTTTTTTCATTTCTATGGATTGAGAAATATATAGAAAAGATATCCTTGGCTGGCAAGAGAGAGAAATAGAACTTATAGTGTCTTTTATATCCTGAAACTCCACTTATTCCACAGTTTAGTATCCCAAACTATCAGCCAAAACTCCACTAGTCTTCTCTCTCTCAGATTGATTTTATTATCTCTCTAATTCAGTTTAACATTCACCTTTATTAGAATGGAAAGTCAGCTTCTCTGAGCTGGAATGAAACAAGCTTGGACCCAGGGACTCTTTCCCCTATACTGCAGCCAAGGGGCTTCTTAAAGGCGTCTGTGAGCCTGCTCCTCTGTGTTTCACCACTGCCTGGCAATTTCTGGAGACAACCAGCTTTTTAGTTTCCACGGCTCTCTACACTAAAATCTGTGCTAGTGTGATGGCAATTTGACTATGACTAGTAGCCTTCTGTCACAGGTTTGGGTTGCCTTTACATTCAAACTCACAAGACAGAGTGCAGGGGAATACAATTAAATGCATTTTATTGCTCCACAAATGTAGGTAAGTATGAGTGAGGAATTAGCCTAATTTATGAAAACAGAATTCCTTATTAATCTAAAATTGAATATTCACTTGTTGTAAAGTGTTAAAGAAACAAATCTATTTAAATTCCATGTTTTAAATTTGTGACATGTAATAAGATTCAAATATTTTTTATGCTTCCCAATTTTTGAGGATCATGGCTAAGAAAAGTATTTTGATTTCAGTATATTTCAGATTATATTTTTTTCAAAAATATAATGCCTGCATTTTTTGGTCCCTAAAATAGGTGATAGAAGACATGAGGTCCCCCCACCCCGTACTACTTAATTAATTACATTATTCACTATCTAATTGATGTTATTAAATTGCAAAAGCAATCCATTCTTATCAACATGGTTATTTTGACCTTCTTTTCCTTAAATACCACTTTAGGCATTTTAAAATACTTAACCAGAAACTTTCTCCAAGTTTGTAAATGATGATGTCAATTTCAAAATGCCAGTCACTTAGCTATTCAACTCTTCAAGATGAAGATGTATAGGGACTAAATCGGTATACAAAAGTCTTCAATATCCACTTTATTTCACGTATAATATTAACTGCTAAATAACTCATTTCCCATTTCCAAAAATCATATAGAAGAGCTTTCCTGTTAAATATCTTTAGAAATGGAAAAGAAAAATACATACTTCCTATCTCCTTTCTTAATATTTGCTTCTTTTGTATTTGGAGAAGGCCTTTTTTCTGCAACACCATCACTTTGAGTTGGTCCAAGTTGGTTCTGCTACCTGACTGCATGTTAAACCAGTCTACCATCCCTTCACGAGGTAAGCTGCAGTAATAAATGAAGTCAGAATTCTTTATTTCTCATCTGGCACAAGTCATTAGTTTTCTTAGAGGAGGGAATGCAAGGTTGCATTCCAGTCTTGAATTTCTTTTCTTTCTCAATCCCTAAGAATTTTTCTTTCATTGTGAAAGTGTTTTTTTTCCCCATTTACTATATTGTTTTTTCCATTTGGAATTTAATCCCAGGTGTTTTCACAGAATACTAAGGAATTTTTTTTTTTTTTTACTTTGGGACAAAACACCCCAACAAGAATTTGCACTATCAACTATAGTCTTTTATCTCCTAAATACCTAAATAGTAAATATCTTTGGATCAGACTGAGCATACTCTAACACAGCAAGAATATTTTCTCTACATCTAACAGGAGCAAGGAGCTCAGAGTCAAAAAATCATGAATAGTTAAAAATTATTTTCTTAAAACTTTTTAACTCTTAAGTTAAATAGATGGTAGTAACTGTATAACTTATATAAATTGCTTATGCTTTTTATTCCTAAATTTATTACCTTCAAATTTTCTTGTGATTACACACGTAGAACATATCATTTTAGAAAAATTGGATGAATGAGCACAAGAAAGTAAGTACCAACAACAATATAACCACAGCCTAGAGAAAATCACTGTTGATGTTTTGCAGTAAACCTTTCTAAACCTTAAATATATACTGCTATAAAAATGTTCCATAGAATACTTAACTCAGGCTCTCTTGTTGTACATTTAGGGTATTTGCAATTTTATTCAATGAACATATAATGAATATACATCTGTCTACAAATCTGTGGTAAATACCCTAGGGTATGTTTCTAGAAGTGGCGTTGTTGAGTTAAAGGTACACACAAACTTTTAAGGCAAGCCATTGGGGAAAATCATGATTTATGTTGCTACCAGCAATAACTGAAAAGAACTCTTTCCCTGCAACTTTGCCAGCACTGGATAATATGTGTTTATTATTACCCTTACAACTTTGTTAAGGTAAAGTGGCACATTGTTATAATTTTGATTAGAATATAAATATGTATTTAAAAGATGGGTTGATGAAAGGAAAGAATGTAAGATAAAATTCTACTTTCAAATGAGAGTATAAACTTAATTCTTCAGCATCTTCTTAATTGAAAGTCTAGTTGTCATATTCTATTCATCACATCTCTTATTTGGAATGTATGACTTCCCTCTCAGTCATTTTAATATTCACTAAACACTTAGAAAAGTATATTTGCTCTTTCCTACTTACTTTTAGCTCAATGGCAAAACACAAATAACAAACAGTCTTGGGTACTTGAACACTATAAACCATGTACAATTTATAAAAAATAGATTGTTTTAGAATATAAAGTTTAAGCCAATAAGGAAATTTCAGATCCCTCTATAAGCTCTCAAATTATAATATATATACCAATGTGTCATTTTGTAGGCTGAGAAAAGACTACTAAATATAGATTAGCAGTAGAGAGGAAAAGTACTACAGAAGGAACAAAGCTCAGATGCACACATAGGTAAGTAACAGGTTTGCAGAGTGGATAGTGACTTACAATGGCCAGGTTGGCTGCTAAACCCGTGCTTTACTGGGTGAAAAGTACAAATAAAAGCCACATACCAAAAATCTAAACGTTTAAAAGTTAAAAATACAGCTATGTTTATAGTTAGTACAAGTTTTTACTCAAGGTCCCTCAGCTTGCACCTTGAGAATTGCCCTCAGGACCAAGCTAAAGGAAGAGATCCTAGGGCAGTACTGCCTACTGAAAGCACCAATGTCCTTGGTCTGGGCAAGGCAGAACCGAGTCCAGTGATCAGGTTCCAGGGAGAAATCCAATTTGAAGATAAACTTGTACAAGCTTCCCTGGGAGACAGGGCTGGCAGGTCTCCCTCTCTTATGCTTCACTTTTCCTAATCAAGGTTTCCAGGCAGTTTGAAACCCCCCTAGGAGGACATTACCAGAATAGAGGAGAGGGCAGCAATGCAATCATCTTGAGAAACATCAATTTATACCCACTTTGGGTGACTGGGACAGCCAACTATAAGCAAGATCAGCCACTGTTCTCCAGTTACCCAGGGCAAAAGTGTGCTTTTACCTCTCCTCAGATACACTGCCCTGCCTCAGCCTTTGCCTTCGCTGAGAGCACAGTCCAGTTCAGAGTCCTCTTTCCTCAATTCTGCTTCATTCATTAGTTGCCAAATTTTACCAAAACAAAACAAATAAAAATAAAAAAACCTTCTTGTGGTACCAGGAAAGGGAAAAGTGATTTTTATTTTGTTTTTTGTGATGTCTGTGGTCCTTAAAATTGGGTCCCAGGGTAGAAACACCTCCAATCCAGGTCTAAGGATGACTGTCAATTAGTAAACCAAATTGAGTGATTGGGTACTAGTGCACAAGCTCAGACTCATTAGGGACTTGCTTATCTTAATTAGTATAATACCTTGTTGATTAAAGAATATCATTTTGGGCCAGAAGTGGTGGCTCATGCCTGTAATCCCAGCCCTTTGGGAGACCGAAGCTGGAGGATTGCTTGAGACCAGGAGTTTGACACCAGCCGGAGCAACATAAGGCAACATAAGACAAGACCAGCCTTATCACTGAAAAGAAAATAATAATTAAAATAATAATTAAAATAGCTGGCCATGGTTCTGTATACCTGTAATCACAGTTTCGCATCTACTCAGCTGCTCCAGAGGCAGAAATGGGAGGATTGCTGGAGCCCAGGAACTCAAGGTTACACTGAGCTTTGATCAGACCACTGTACTCCATCCTGGACAAACAGACCAAGACGTTGTCTCTTAAAGAAAAAAAAATCACTTTGCTTCTCATTATGTGAGTTTTCTATTTTCTAAAATGGGTGAATTGAAGACCTCTTCTGTGATTCTGTGAAAACAAAAATCTAAAGTTCTTCACTATTGAATAATTATAGGTGAAATTTACCAGGCTTAGTGTTTCTTGAATCCATTGCCTTGACTGAATCTTTTAAGGACATTTGAACTTACTAAAAGGAGAATGAGGTCCCATTATCCTGGGATTTCAAACTGGCTACATGTGTGCATTCTGCTGGGAGGTCCACTCCATACTTTTATAAATTACTAAGGGAAAATAGTGCACACATACACACACACATACACACACACACACACAGCTAGATATATCCCACTCTAATCTAGTGGTATTCCAAATTTAAAGAGCTAAGAAATTGTTTAAAATCCTTTGGATTTGTCATAGTCTTAGTTTTTTCAATATCTGTTTAGCACATTTAAAAATTATATAATATTTTTTCACGTTTTTGGTATAACAGAATTATTATATTTAGAAAATACTTGGACTAGACATGGAATTTTACAGCTTAAGCTATATAATTTATCCTGGTCTCATTCAATAATATTCAAAAATAGTTTTCTTATTTAATATTACTTTTGCTTTTCTAAACACGTAAGAAGTGGCTACGATGGGCTAGGCATGTTACTTTGAAAACATGAGAAAACAAAACATCTTCCTTGTTCCAAATAATTAGAATTCAGTTGGGACTCACAAGAGTAAATCGAAAGGTATTATGGAGTATGACAAGATTACAATGAAGATACGCACTGGTCTGTTAGGGTGGCACTGAGAGGAACATGTAAATGACACTGGTGGGTAGGTACAGGGACGTGATGGTATGGTTCAGGTGCAGTGTCATTCCATCAACTCTGCTTTCAAAGGCCACTTTCAAGTATTTTGTCTGACACAATTTTAGTCAGAAAGCTCTTTTCAAAAAGACAAAACTCAGAAATTATTCATTTTAATCTTTAAATATGCTTAGTTTTATGCAAAACTTTAAAATATCAAATGATCTGAGTCTTCTCGTGAACTTCCTCAATAGAATAGCACAACTATTATTTGAGTCTCTGGCATATAGAAAGCATTTTATCAGGAAAAATTCAGAAATTAAAAAAAAATTAATTTCTGCAGTTCAAAACTTTGGCTACACAGCTAAGTAAAGATTTAAGTATAATATATACCTAGATAATTTGATCAAGGTAGAAATCCTGTCTCTGATTATTCTAGTGTAAATACATTCCACTCTGACCCACTGAGGACCAGAATCATCTGTGTTATCTCAGACTGAAACAGAACTCTGTGGGAGATCTGAAAAGGCAATTGAAACCACAGTGGGGAAACTTGTTATTGGGGTTTTTTAAAATCTCATGCTTTGTGACAGACTAGCATTTGAGAAGGTCAGCCTTGTTGAGGAGTGGATACTTTAATAACAAGTATCTCTTCATAACAAACTTCGCTTGATACTGTAATTGACTTCACATCTGTGAAATTTTTATTACTGTGGATTTTCATCAACACTTCACCCAACATCCTATGTTGCTACTGACTTATGTCTACTGAGTATCACAGACCTGAGATTACAAAGTGGGCTATGTGGTTGATAGTCTCTATTAGGGAACCATTGCCAGCATATATACACGATGAAAAATTTTTTGTAAAATGCTTATATTTGACCCTTGCAATAGTTATCTGTTAGCATCACGGTTCTAGCAAAGAATTACTTCTTCCTCCCTGGCATTTTCATGAGTGATTGTAAACTCCTACAGAACTGAACTAAGACTTCGACTTTCTGTAAAATTCCTTGTAAAAAACTGCCACCTGCTTGCAATTTAAAACTGTTTTGATTCAGCTTTCTTCACAATATTGTTTAAAAGATGCGTGTAAATTAGAGAGTAAACCCTCCCTTTAAGATGAGATTAGAAAGACTAACAAATTATGGAGTTGAGTTAAAATGTCAAGCTTTCTTTTATATAGAGTTTCTGTTATGCAGACTCCCCACACAACCCAGAAGGGTGGGTGAATGATTGAGCACACTGGAGAAACTCAACCAAGCCAGAGAGCGAAATGTCAGGCAGGGTCCTTTTCCATAAACTATTAAGTAGCAGGTGTCTAATAAATCTGGTTAAATTCATTTTCTGTGGTAAGGCTGGTAAGAGGTATCACAGTACATTTGATGCTATAGTAATTGTTACACCAAACCAAGTTAGGGTAGGCAGAGATTTGGTTCAATCTAGTGTAGGACTTTCAAAGATAAAAAGGCTGAAAGCTGGCTTTGACAGGCAATGCAATATTAAAATAAGCAAGCAGGAGAAATCAGAAAGAACACATAGAACTGAGCAGTGTAATGAAGAAAACAGAACCAAATCTGTTTTCCATTTATACCTCACATAAATGCAGGTAATGTCTTTTACTAATATTTACAATGTTTTCTAATAGAGGTTTATATTTATTTATAAAAAGGTGAATATTATCATTCTTTTTCACTGTAAAATTTCTTCTCCATGAAAACCCAAATCTATATCAATGACAACACCTGAAAGTATTCAAATGGTGTGCCTAAATGCGATTCCAGAAGGAAAAAAGGACATTTCCATTTATTAAGCAGCTACTATGCACTAAAGACATCAGAGTCCAATTATTGAGATCTTCACGACTGTTTTTATGATCATTATCTTCCTTTTACAGATAATAAAATAAAAATACTCACAAATTATATATGTTCTTCAGGTTCAAACAACTTATCAGGTGTGGGGCGCGGCGGCAACGCCATTCTAAGATGGCGCCCATATCCGGTGGTCAT
>VBSM01002121.1:32894892-32931626 GCA_008086735.1 Cheirogaleus medius | reverse complement strand
AAATTGTAGGTAGACTAATTGATTTTGGTCAGTGAATGTTTAATGATAATTTCACTTCCTCCCTTGATGACTCTAGTTGTAGTTAATGAGTCAAGAATGTGCTGATTATTCTGAAGCACTAAAGAATATTCATAAAAAGTAAATTGGAAAGGGAGTGCTATTTCTATGAAGTATACATATTTTATGTAATTGCATTATCATTATGATCACAATCCTTCCTCAAAGTCATCTTAATATAATGTTCTTTGTCCCAAAGTAAAAGCAGTGCAACTATTATGCTAATTCTTACCAATACTTATAGCAAAATACATATTGACAGGGAGAGGTATTTATGATTTCCTACTCACTTTTCTAAGTTGGAAAATTGTGAAAATGTTGTTAATACTTTCATTTAAATAAAATATTTTCATCTACTATAAGGCAACTATTGGTATGAATATATTTTATAAGTTATTGTAAACTTTACGATATTAATTCTTTTAGCTATGTTGTAATTTCTTATGAAAAATACTCCTAAGCTCTCTTTTCTACCTTCCTCAAGAAACTATATTCTTATACACCTTTGCATTTATCTTGTCCTTACCTTCTCCCTTTTCTTTCTTTGACTGCTTGATTTTTTTCTCTTATGTCTATGATCGATACTTCTCAGACTTTTCCTTTTCCTTTGATTTCTAAAATATTTTTAGTCCCAAATTTCACCCCTCTAGCTAATCTTTTATATAATATTTTCATCTACTTTGTTTTATTGTTTCTATTTTGTTCATTCAAAATTTATTGAATTGTCCATCTTACTTATTTTTTGCTGGTTTGTTGTCACTCGAATTCAAAACAAATACCAGATTTCTTTATGTTGAGACTTCTCCTTTTTGTTAAGGAAGGCATTTGAAATTAAACATTATTAACAGAGAATCGTTTTTTCTTCAGCTTATAAAGATTTTGGTATCAATTTTTCTTTGTTTCATTGCTTTCTAGAGACATACTGATTTCTCATTTGATTTTTGCTTTAACCCAAGTACTATATAAGAGTTTGCTTTTAATTTCCAATCATTAAAGATTTCTGTATCTACCTTTATTATGCATTTCTAATTGTATTTGATTGTGTTCAGAGAATGAGGCTATCAAACTTCTACTTTAAAATGATAAAAGTCTTCTTTATTATAATTTTTATAAATGTTTCTATGAACATTTAATAAGAAAGATATTTTTAATCAAGAATTAATGTATAACTATTAAACAAAGACTATTAATTGAATAATTCAATTGACTATAGAGATGAAGTGTACTCTTACCTTATGACTATATTTTCATCAAATTGTCTTTGTGTTTCTAATCTTTGTTTTATATTATATATAGTGAGTGTGCGTGTGTGTGCGTGTGTGTGTGTGACTACTGTGTTGTTTGGTGTATACGGGTTTTTACAGGTGACAATTTCTTTGTAACTTGTGTCTTTATGTAAGAGATCAGAAACTCTTTGCTGCCTACATAATGGCCAACCTATCTTTAATTCTGTCCCCTTTTTTTCCTAAGAGATTCCCAAATTTTTTCAGATATCTGCTGGATATCCTTTGAAATCAAGGAAGTTGAGATTACTCCTGAATCTTGGGTGGGCTCTTGACCCACTTCTGGCAGATAAGTTGAGAGTAAATGTCTGGTAAGAAAGAAAGGCACAAGGTACCACGACCTTTTCATTCTTGTTTTTAGATATAATTGTGTAAGGAAGTGAGGTGTAGAGTTGCTGCAATATGAGTAAAATGCCTTAAGAACGACAGAGATGACCACCGGAGTTCTGAGATCACTAAATCACTAAAACAACGCCAGCTCTTTCTCCAGATATTTTTGTTGTTGTTGTCAAACCAAATATATCCATATTTAATCATTAATCCACTTTCAGATGATACTCATTGTAATGTAAACCCCAACAGGACAGAGATTTTGTTTGTCTGTGTGATCTTTTTCATAGATGTATCTCTAGTGCCTAGAACATTGCCTAGAACAAAGCAATGCTCAATAAATATTTGTTGAATAGATTACTATTATGTATACTGTTAAAGGAAATATTTATATATATATTTTTATAACATTTACCCTTCAATTCCATCACGCCTAACACTAAAACTACTGCTGTTACTTTTTTTGGTTTGTTTGCATTTTACAGGTAACTCTGTCTACATGTTCATCTTCAACCTTTCTTTTATCACTTTGGTTTAAGTCTGTTACTTAGAGCTGAGTTGTTTTTAAACTCTACCCAACATGTTCCATCTTTTAATTGGAGATTTTAGCCTACTCTCATTTAGTTTAAGAGAATTTCTTTATTCCATCTATTAAGATGTTTATATTTTTAGCTTTTTTCCTTTATTGCCTTTAATTTTTTTTATGATTCAATCAAGAAAGCCCTTGTTAATCAAGAGAACTATTATAGTTTGTACTTTCAATAATAATGGTTATCTTTCCTTAGCTGATGCTCATAATAAAGTATACATTTCTCCATTGCTATATAAAAAGAAGGTATCAGTTATTTTCCCCACTAAGATGTTCTAATCTGTTTGCTCTTTTTGCCTTTTGCCAAATAAGATAAGCCGTAAGAATATGTTCTCATTCCAACTTTCCTCCCAGCACTTTGTAAATGAGAATTTCAAAGCATGTTACTGCTCCCTAGAATCTCAAGGTAGTTTATATAATTAATTATTTACTGTTATTAGAATTTCTCTTGAAATATGTTTCTTTTTTAGGAATCTTGATTTAACAATATAGTCTTATAGATTTAGATATAACTACAGTGTTCACCAGTGTTTTCACTCATCTTCTTCTTTCATACCTCAAAGTCTCTGGTATAATCCATGAGTAGTTTGGTTAGAATTCTTTATCAATAATTTTCCTAGCCGAAGTAGCTGGGGTACTCTGGACTTTTTTATATCTGTGGATATTATTTGTAAATGATCTCTACCGTATATATTTTTTTCTCTCAGTAGTTTGTAATTGCCCCACTATTTTCCAGCTTCTCAATTTCCAGATAAGAAGTATGATACTTTCTGATTAGCTTTCCTTTGTAGGAAAAACACTCCAGTAATAAATATAGACATACATATACATGTTATATACACACATACACACATACATACACTCCACATACAAATCAAAATTATACCATAAAATGCTGAGGCATGTATATTTATCAATCAATGTTACTTGGATCTTGCTGAGTCTTTTTGACCTGTAAACTCAGTTTTTAACAGAGAATTTTTCACAAAGAAATTATATTTTATCATGTATGGTTTCATCTTTTATCTATTTCTTATTTCTTTTTCAAATAGTAAGTCTCCTAAATCTATACCCAAGCATTATATTAATATTTTCCAACATAATTTAAATATAATTCTATTTTGGTTTTGTGATTTTAGCTCCTTAAAGATAGCTCAAGAATAAACTTTGGATTCAGCAGTAAACTTCCATTTCTCAAATTTACCTATAATAGGCTTCAGGTTGAAAATCATGTTTTTTAGACCCAGGACATCATTTTTTATGTGTTAAGTAGAAATCCACTTATGCCTTTTTTAGTAAGCAGTAGAGTGTATAATGTGATGAATTACAAAGTATTCAATCTATAAATTCTTTTTCTCCCTACTTTAAAGACTTTTTAAAGTGACCTAAAATAAAAGTAAATAATGAAATCTATCCCCAAAGCAAAGTGTCAAGAAAGTGGAAATCTAATGGAAATTTAGAAGAGTATATGACTGGTATTCTCACAACAATGAGTTAAAAGAAGTAGATCAAAATTATTTATGGTAATTAAAACATATTGTTTCTGAGGTGTCAAGGGAATTCTTTAGAAGATATTTTGTATAATTTATTTTGAATAATCTAAAATAAGAATGTTAGCATCATTATTATGTTAGTAATCAGACATGACAGTAAAATAATATGAAGAAAAATAAATGAAACAAATAGAATAAAATTGTACATATTCTTAAAGGTCTATATAAAAATAGCAGAATTTTAAGTGTATACTATTTAGAAATTTAATTTGTTATACTGGAGTAGGGAGATGTGTCATTTTGATATCAGTGAATTTCAGGAATTTATACAAGTCACCAAGGCCTTACGTAGAAAGAGGAAAATATAAATGTTTATATTCTTCACGTTAATAGTTCAATAAGACAAAAACACAACTGATTCTTGACACAATGAAGCAGAATCAAAGGAAGACTAGACCAAGTAAGGAGAACTTTATTACCTTGTCAGTACCTCTTAAATAATAATAATATAACAATGAGAATAAAACATGAAATAATTCAAATTAGACAACATTTTATCAAGGTTTCCATAGAGAGAACCTAGGGGGGACTGAATTTATGATGCATAGACAAGATGAGACCATAATTTGAATTGAATATAAAAATTTTAAATCAAGCCTGCATATGTGTTATCACTCAAGATAACTAGTGTCTATTGTTTTTCCAACTTACTTTAATCTAAATCTTATAGTTTAGTTTCATCAGACTATTTTGTATCCAGCTCTATCCATCAACATCACTACCTATACGGATCCTAAAAGTTTTGAATGGCTTCCTCATGGTGAAGTGACTAAAAAAGGACACTCATGAACTAATATTGGTTCAGTCTAGTTTAGAGTCTACTAACTCACCTACATTCTACAGTAGTATAGGTACAGTAACTTGTAACAGCCTTAGAATTTACTTTAAATTCCCAGGGAAGATCTACAACACTATCATACTTTCTGGGTTCGGCTCAATATTAAACAGGGTTTTCATCAATTAAGACCGATTTTTTTGCACAAAAGCATTAAGATCATGCCCAAAGAAAAGAGATCCAACCTTTACAAATCCAGAAAAAAATCCATATTCCTTATTTAAATATGTAGTTTCTAAAAAATTTATGTGGCTTCTTCAAAGCTCATGCATCTTAGATGCTGAAAAAAATTTATACTATTTATAAATGAAAACATTACTAAATATCAGAATTGTAAAAATCATTTCCTATGAACCATTTTCTTCAGAAGATTATATTTTTCAATGTTCTAGCTGCCATGACATAATACACTTGCCAAATAATTTTTTTTCAACACCAAAGAAAGTTTAATATAATACCACAGCCTCCTTTTTTTTTTTCACTCAAACGTAGATCACTTGGAAATTTTTTAAGTCTAAACTAGCAAGAATAAAAAATTGTGATATCATTTCTTTGGAAATTGAATGAGGATTATTTTAAATAGAAAAAGTGTTGCATGAATCTGATATTGCCTATTAAAAACTATTTTCCCTTGTCTGCTCAGATGGAGAACCTCATAATTCTGATAAATATGACTCATATTCTTTGTTATATAACAGCTAGATGGCATAACATAATGGTGATGATGATGATGAAAGCCAGCATTAAACAAGTATTATGTGTCATTGTGCTCTGCATTTTGCATATAATATCTTATTTAACCTTCAAAACAGATCTTAAAATATACACTATTATTTCTCCATTTACTTGTAAGAAATAGAGTTATAGAGAAGGTAAATAACTTGCCATTGGCCACATCTCTACTAAATCAGAGTCAAGATTTCAATTCAGTTCTGTCTGACCTCACAGCACAAACTCCATGTTATAACAAATGGAATATTGTGAATGACTAATTCTTAGGGTTCATGAATTTATTTTATCAAAAATTGAAATGATGTTCTGTAAATGTCTGCTAAGCCCACTTGTTCTAGAGTTATTTTTAAGTTCATTGTGTCTTTGTTTATTTTCTGTTTGGAAGATCTGTCCTGTTCTGTCAGTTGGGTGTTGATGTCTCTGGCTATTACAGTGCTGTTGTTTAACATTTTGTTGAGATCAAGAAGGATTTGCTTTATGAATCTGGGCTCACCTGTGTTGGGTGCATAAATATTTAGAATTGTTATGTCTTCTTGTTGAATTGTGCACTTTACCATTAT
The DNA here is from genome assembly GCA_008086735.1 of Cheirogaleus medius. Lineage (NCBI taxonomy): Eukaryota > Metazoa > Chordata > Mammalia > Primates > Cheirogaleidae > Cheirogaleus > Cheirogaleus medius. The sequence goes on along the minus strand of VBSM01002121.1, from coordinate 32,925,687 downwards.
ATAATGACCGTCTTTGTCTTTCATTACTTTTGTTGAGTTGAAGACTAAGTTATCTGATATGAGAACTGCTATAATATCTTTCTTTTAAAGAACTATTTTTTTTTCCACCCCTTCACCTTGGGTCTGAATGAGTCCTTGTGGGTTAGATGTGTCTCCTGGAGACAGCAGATACTTGGCTTGTGTATATTTATCCATTCAGCCAGTCTGTGTCTCTTCAGTGGGCAGTTCAAGCCATTCACATTTATTGAAAGAATTGATAGGCCGGGTGAATTTCTGTTCATTCTGTTGGATTGAACATTGTTACTTTGTTTTATGTCTTGAGCCATTGTGGTATATGGCCTTTGACCTTTAGCTTTTGGATGGTTTTACACTGGTGAGTGTCTATAGTGCTGATTCCTGTGTAATGCAGTTCTGATTATTTCCTGAAGGGGCAGGCCTTGTTTTGACAAATTCCCTTAGTGTTTGCTTATCTGAGAAAGACTTTCTCTCCCCCTTATATGTGAAACTTAGTTTTGCAGGATACAAAATTCTACGCTGGGCATTATTCTGTTTGAGAAGACTGAGAATGGGACCACAGTCCCTTCTAGCCTTTAAGGTCTAAGTTGAAAAGTCTGCAGTTACTCTGCTGGGTTTTCCTTTGTAGGTTATCTGCTGCTTTCACCTTACAGCTTGTAGGAGGACCTCTTTTGTGTTTATTTTGGCCAGTCTGGTGACTATGTGTTGTGGTGTCTTCCTGTTTGAAATGAATCTCACAGGAGTACTTTGAGCTTCTTATACCTGGATATCTAGATTTCAAGCAAGGCAGGGAAATTTTCCTCAATTATTTCCTCAAATAGGTTATCCAACCCTCATGCATTTTCTTCTTCACCCTCATGCATATTATGATTCTTATGTTAAGATTCTTCACATAATCCTATATTTCTTGTAAGCTTTGCTCTTTTCTGTTATTTCTCTGTTCTACCTCTGCAACTGACTTATTGTATTGAAATGTGTTGTCTTTAAGCTCTGCCATTCTTTCTTTTGTTTGATCTACCCTACTCTTGAGGCTTTCCACAGTGTTTTATAATTTCTTGAATGATTTTCTCATTTCCAGAAGTTCTGTTTGATTTTTATTTAACATTTCAGTTTCTTTAGTAAAATTTTCATTGACTTCCTGTGTTCTTTTTGTGGTTTCTTTGTTTTGGGTTTCCATTTTATCTCACATTTCACTGTGCTTTCTTACAATCCATGTTCAAAATTCTTCCTCTGTTATTTCAACATTCTGATTTTGGTTGGATCTATTGCTAGAGGCTGGTGTTCCCTTTTGGGGTGTCCTTTCTCTTTGATTCTTCATACTTTTGGAGTTCTTTTGTTGATTTCTTCTCATCTTGAGCAGCTGCTCCTTCTTACCTTTGGATTTTCTTTTGTTTAGACAATGACACACAGTTTAATCCCTGAGCCAGCAGTGGTACTTGTAGGTGAGAATCAATGATACCTTGTATGATGAGTCAGTAAATGTGGTAAAGGGCATGCAAATTGACTCCCTGTTAGTAGGTGGCACTTGCCAGGAGGAACAAGCTACAATGTTGTTTTTGGGTCTTGCGACTAGCTCTAGTTTCTCAGGAGATGCACTCTAATGCTCCAGGTGGTGGGTGGGGCCCTGGAACTTCCAGGTTTCCTTATTCTCCACCTCAAGAGGGGAAGGTGGGGAAATGAGTCTGGGCAGGGCTGGGTTGGGTGAGCCTGCCCTCAGGCTCCACAGATGCTTTGAGCAGGGGAATCAAATATCTGTTCCCTGCCTCTGGGCAAAGCTATACAGGGTGTGGAGGCAGGACTGTCTGAGACCTGCAGTCTGGTAGTTTGGAGCAGCCTTGCCTTGCTTCTTTCCAACCCTCTCCTATTCCACAGTTTCTTTTGGGCCTCTGCCAGCAGTCAGGACTTCAAGCCAGCTGAGTTCCCTCATGACTGTGATGTGGGCTGGGAGGTTCCCTGCCTAGGATCCCAGCCTGAGCTGGAAGTGCAGTCCTATTGTGGGAGAAGGGCTGCCCTGTGAGCATGCAACAGCTAGGACCCACTCTGCACTCTCCCCTTGATCTGCCCCTGCAGGCACACAGGCACACCTTGCAAGACTAATTCACAAATATCCCCTCTGTGCCCCTGGGCAATGTGATCAAGACCTGGATGTTACAGGATCTGGGCTGAGGGTCTGTCCCCTGGATCTCAGAGATCAAACCTTGACCATGCCAGGGAGAAAGATGCTGGTCCCAAGTCTCTCTCTCTCATGGGTGTCTGGAGTCACCAGGCAAGCAGAACTTTCTACCAAAAACCACTGAATATACATTCTTCTCATCAGCTCATTAGACATTCTGTAAGACTGACCACATCCTAGACCACAAAACATATCTCAACCAATTTTAAAAACATAGAAATTATACCATGCATCTTCTCAGACCACAGTGGAATAAAATTAGAAATCAACTCCAACAGAAACACTCATCTCTACAAGAAGTCATGTAAACTAAATAACCTACTGCTGAATGATTATTGGGTCAAGGAGGAAATTAAGATGGAAATCAAAAGACTTTTTGAACTAAATGATAAAGGGGACACAAGTTATCAAAATCTGTGGGACACAGCTAATGCAATCCTGAGAGAAACATTCACAGCCTTAAATGCCTACATCCAAAAGATAAAAAGATCACAAATCAACAGTCTAATGAACTGACTCAAAGAACCAGAAAAAGAATAGCAAATCAATCACAAACCCAGAAGAAGAAAAGAAATAAGCAAGATCAGACCAGAACTAAATGAAATCAATAACCAAAGAACTATATGAAAGATTAATGAAACAAATTCTGGTTCTCTGAACCAGATAAGATAAACAAGATAAGATAAGAGAACCAGATAAGATAAACTTATCTCTGAAAAGATAAACAAAATTGACACACCTCTCACTGGAATAACCAGAAGAAGAAAAGAAAGAACTCTAATATACTCAATCAGGAATGAAAAATGAGAAATTACAACTGATACCACAGAAATATAGAATATCATCTCTGAATACTATAAAAATCTCTATGCATATAAATGGGAAAATGTGGAGGAAATGGACAAATTCTTAGAAACACACAGCCTTATTAGGCTCAATTGGGAAGAAATAGAATTCCTGAACAGATCAATATCAAGTTATCACTGTACTTCTTTCATTTTCTCTCTGTCTCTCTTTATTTCTCTCTCTCTCATTGTCCTTTTTTCCACAAATTAATAAGTGTTCGTATTTGAATGCATGGGAAAATGTCTGGTAGTCTCCTAAACATAATTAAATTTTATATTAAATTACAATATAAAATAAATATACAATAAAATTACATCAAAGGAGTTTTTTCTTAGATGTAATATGAATATTATGCAAAATAACATTGGTCTTGTTCATAAAATTCTATCATTTAAATAAATATTATACATCATCTAGTTAAACATTTCTTGTTTATTTTTACTAAAGAATTCATTTCATCTCATATTCTAAATAATTAAAATTTCACCAATTAATTGTTAATATAAAAGAAATTGATTGATTATTTATCTATTACAAAGCTGGTTCTTAAGGATAAAATGGCAAGCAGTCAAAATTCAGAATTCTATTTGAAATAAATATGGCCTTCTGGTGGTAATATTTGAAAATTCTAAATGAGTTTAAATTCCTTGATCTATAACATCAAATAATAACAACAACCAAACAAACATTTTAGGGTCATTCATTCTCCATTATCACTTGATTTGATAGAAGAATAATACTTTTTTTTCAAGCTGAGATTAGAGGGTAAGTGAGCCAGCAAAAGATAATTAAGTTGGAGCTACACTTGCTTTCTCGAATACTCAACAATAGGAATACAGCATAATGCTGTTTTTATTCACCACGCACACAAGTAAATCAACTTTAATGTCAATAAATTCAGTAATGATAGATTTCATCACTAACATATAACTAACCAATAATGACCAGGAAGAAAGAAAGTAGCACACAGCATCAGAAGTGATTTCTTTTTTCATCCTAGGTGAAGTCAAGGGTAACTGAAAAGCCTGGCCTTTCCCCCTCTATTATTAACTGCAAATCATTCTTGTCATGTTAGAAAGCAGATTGTTTCTTTTTTTCCAAGTGTGACCCACCATTATGTTTGGATCACATAACCTGACCTTATTCCTGGCAACTTAAATTCCATTTCTAATTAGCAAGAACGCTCATGGCTGAGGTGAAGCCTATCTTCCTATTAAGCCTTTCTTACTGTATCAGTTTGAGCAGAAATTTATATTCTCTATTCCACTGTGCTGTGCTACCTTGTGACCAAACTTCCCAATTTATTTTCATTGCTATTTTTTTCATGTACCAAAAAAACACAACAAATAGGCCAATTTGAGGTTTTCAATTTATGCCCTTACTGAGCTGAAAAATTAGTCACGTAAAAGTAGGGAAACAGCAAGATGCAGTAGAGGGTTTTTTTATGCAACTTAAAAAGAAAAAGACAACTTAAATGCAGCAGCCACATTTGGAACTTAAGTAAAACCATCATTTTAGAAAAAGGGTTATAAATTGTGAAATTCACTCAAATTCTCTCTTTAAAAAATATTATCATTTTATGTATGGTGTGTTTAGCCTTTAGGGAGTTTGGACCTTAACACTCTGTAGCATGTTTCAGTATTTTTGGCTGACATCCAACCAATATCAGAGCAGCAAATAATGCACTTACTTTAGTTAGTCCACCCATCTGTCCTTTGCATCTGCCTTTGCTATGGATACCTCTTACTGAAAGCAACAGTGTTTCTCCCAACTTTACCATTGTCATTATGATTTTACCTAATGGGAATATAAGTCATCTTATACTCACAATGTTATAAATAACCTTTAATTTGTAAGAAATAAAATTTTAAAAAGATTGCAATTTCAAATAACTAATAGACCAATTATTTTCCCTCTTAATAGTTTTAAACCATCTGAATCTGCCTTGATGCTATTTTGTGCTTTACTAGAGCAGAATTAAATTGAAAAATAGATGCAATACTTATTGAAAATGTTTTCATTAAAATAGCTTGAGTTTACTAATATAACTTAATCCTTTATGTTTAAATATAACATAATTTTTCCCTTTTTTGTTTTTCATTTTCTTAAATTATGAAAAAATTATTATAAAATAAGGAATAATTTGCCATACAATTGAAAATTATTAGCGTGGTGAAGTTAAAATCAATCTTTCATTACAGTTGTAAAATTTGATATTGGACAGAAATAAATGTTCACTAAAATTAAACAGTTCTCGATATTGTACTGACACATGCATTTCCATATACCAACTACAAATTATATAAACTATCTTCTTCATATCTTTAAATATATCGTCAAATAGCATCACAGGAGTCAAAATATAAAAGAAAGTGCTAATATATTTAAACTTCCCTTTCTTATACCACTTTAAATATTAACTTACTAGATATTTTATTGCATATATTCAATTCAGCTTCATGTGTGGTCTGTATTAATGCAAGTGGATGAAATATGTAAATTGCAATATGTTATGATACTTAGTCTTAAAGCTTACTATTAAGCTACTGTGGTCTAGATAACATTGTTCCGAAGAAATACAGGTAGCTGTATACTACAGAGACCATAATTACATTGTTTCCAATAGTAAAGAAATTAGCAAACTCATCATCTTTCTAGATTATAAAGCTTTAATATTTCTTATTGCCACTTGAAAAATTCCATATACAGATTATCCTATAATAGATATGAAAAGTCAATAAATTTAAGTGTTGGATGATATTAGGTTTTTAATTATTATCTCCTATCAAATTCATGTGGAAAATGCTATGTTCTCTGTAAAAGATAGTTTTAAAGAACTTCTCCCAGAGTTTAGTTTCTAGTAAATTACTTAACATAGCAACCTTCCAAAACATAACAACTAATAAACTACAGAAAAAATAAATACAAAATAAAACTACATGAAGTCACAGGAAAATGAGAAAAAACAGGCCAACTTTGAAGGAGAATCCCAATTTTAAGAAAGGGACTGATCTATAGTGAGCTTCCAAAGTTTATGGCTTAATCTCAAGGGCAGACAATGGTTGCAGCACGATGCAGTGTACCAAAACTCAGTAATAAATCTTACGTATTTCAGATCTGAAAAACCAGAGGAGAGAGGCTAGGGCAACTTGGAATAGCTAGAATGGGAATAGATGACCTGTAAAATAAAGATCAAGAGAAGAAGAGTCCCAAATACTGTGTATAAACTCTTCCCAACTCTCTAGTTGACCTGAGAATCATGTAGGCTGAAATCCTTCAGATTCAAATGAACTTAACCTAAGACAAAAATGACAGAGCTGAGATTTGAACTGCTGCCTACCAGGAAAGGCAGAAGTTGCAAAGTGGATCCAAGAAAGTTAATTTCCTACTAAAACTAAAACATCTACACTCTTTGAAGGAATAGGAAACCAAAATTTCCACAAATAATCATTCAAAATACTAATAATACAATTCAATAGTACTTGACATACAAAGAACAGAATGATATACTGTGTTTCCCCCAAAATAAGACCTACCCATAAAATAAGCCCTAGCAGGATTTCTAAGCATTTGTGCAATATAAGCCCTACCCCAAAAATAACACCTAGTGATGGGCGTGGCTACACAGCGTATCTGCACAACCCATGCATTTCGTCCGCGAAGCGATAAAGAAGATGAGCAGCCCTTCTCATCTGCCCCATGAGAGCTCTGTTGCTGGACATGAGAGATCGGGGCCAATGGTTCTAAAGGAAATAGAGTCGCAAGAAATTCAGGATGGAATTTGGGGTTTGGAGAGTTATGATGATGTTCCAGAAGAAGATGACTTAACTATATTTGAATAAATGTATATTGTTGTACCGTACTTAAAAAAAATAACACATCCCCTGAAAATAAGCCCTAGGATGTCTTCTTGAGGAAAAATAAATATAAAACCCTGTCTTATTTTGGGGGAAACACGGTAATTAATTTTCAACAAACAAGACAGTCAATGAAATTCACACTTGAAATGATCCAGACAAGTACTGTGACGCAACTCTCATAACTATGCTCAATGACCACTTGCATTAAATAACTTATATTAGAAAAGAACAAGAATATTTGGAAGGACCCCAAATTCCACCTTAAGAAGACAAAAAAAAGTGAACCCAAAGTTCATAGAAGGAAGAGAATAATAAATACAAGGGCAGAAACAAATGCAATATAAACCAAACAATGGAGACAATTAGCAAAACCAGAAGTTGGTTATTTGAAAATATCAAGAAAATTGAGAAGAACAATGACAATAACAATGACAAAGAAGCAAAACAGAAAACAAATACTAAAATAATTAAGAGTAAATCTATCCATAGTAATAATTATTAAATACATTAAATGTTGATGAATTAAATACTTCAATCAAAAGTCAGATATCATTTCCATTTTGCTATAAAGTTCATCCACTTTATTTTTTATTCTTATATTATATTTTTCTATTGTAAAATTCCATTTTTCTGTAAATTTTTTCTCTGCTAATATTACTTTTTATTCATTGTGATTATATTTATCTCAAACAGTTCAGTTAGTTATTCCTCAATTTTTTAGAACATAATTTTTATTTCTTTATTAATTTTTTTTCTATTTTCAATGGTTTACTAATTTCATCCCCAGATAATGCACATTAACATCTTTGGTTTGTGTCTTTTATCTGGTGTCCACAAGAACGTGTAAATATAAATAGGATTTTATTCAACTTTTTTTAATAAATAAAATGGGATGAAATATAAATACTATTCTGGATATCGTTTCACTTACTAAAAATACTTGGGGGAAAAGAGTAAAAAGTCAATGAAATAGTACTGCATCATTCTTTTGCGTGGACGCAATTTCCATGATGTCTAGGTATCGTGACTTACTCAACAATTTCTTCTACTGGTATTTATCAAATATAATACATAGGATGAGATTATGAGAGTTAAGGGTCTGTGTGTATCCTTTCATTTTCAACATTTTTACGTTGCCTTAAGTGTTTTCTTTGTGACAATATAGAACTGCATTTTGTTTTTGTTTTTGTTTTTTTTTGACAGAGTCTCACTCTGTTGCCCAGGCTAGAGTGCCGTGGCATCAGCCTAGCTCACAGCAACCTCAAACTCCTGGGCTCAAGCGATCCTTCTGCCACAGCCTCCCAAGTAGCTGGGACTACAGGCATGCACCACCATGCCTGGCTAATTTTTTCTATATATTTTTAGTTGGCCAATTAATTTCTTTCTTCCTTTTTTTTTTTCAGTAGAGACGGGGTCTCGCTCTTGCTTGGGCTGGTTTCGAACTCCTGACCTTGAGCAATCCTCCTGTCTCAGCCTCCCAGAGTGTTAGTATTACAGGCGTGAGCCACTGCGCCCGGCCCTGCATTTTGTTTTTAACTCAATATATCAGTTTTGTTTTTTAATATGAAAATCCAAACCATTCATCAGTGGTATAGTGATATTATTTTTATTCCTACCATCTTGTTATATGGATAAAATATTTTTTATTAATATTGTTTTAACTTTTTACAAAAATAATGATTTGGTAAAATCTTAATTGTTCCATACCCCTCCCCAATTTTTTGAAGTTCCTTATTCTTTTTATTTATCTTCTTTTTTATTTCCCTCATAAATAATGTGCAAATTTTTAAATTGTTATAGAAATACAACGTATTTTTTCACAGCTCTTTGACTTCCATTAACTCTGATTTACAGGAAGAACTTAAAACAGCAGGTCCTCAAATAACGTTGTTTGGTTCAGTAATATTTCATTATAAAGTTGATGAGAAAAAAATATTAGTTCCTGGCCAGGGCCACTGTCTGCATGCAGTTTGCACATTCACCCCATGTCTGTGTGGGTTTTCTCTGGTACTCTGCTCTGCTTTCATCCCCGGTCCAAAAGATGTGCAAATTAGGTGAACAGGCATGTCTGAATCGTCCCAGTCTGAGTGGGTGTGGGTGCATGTGTGGAGCTTGCCCTCCCATGGAATGGTCCTCTGTCCACCTTGGTTCCTGCTTTGCCTGAGCTGCTAGTAATGAGCTACAGACACCTGTGATCCTAAACTGGCATAAGCAGGTTGGAAAATGAATGAATCAATCAATGCAAATTATTGTAAGATAAAAATTTATAAATATATGATAATTATACAAATGCATGACAATAAACTATGCAACACAAAAGCACTCAGTGACGCTGCCATATTTATCATGTTTTGAACTGGGTGGTGGGAGAAGGTGCTTCTTACAATTTTCACTTTGTAAATATTCATTCCTTGATTTAACCTACCATCACTATGGCTACTGTCACTCACTGACTCACCAGAAATTGGTTAAATAATTATTTGTTTTTATTAATCTTTCTTAAATGTATGTATAGCTCAAATTTATTTCAATGTTTAATATTAGAGTCATTTGGATCTTTATTGAAAAGTTTGATGATGTTTCTGTGACTAGAAATATGTTGTAGGAACTTAACTCTTGTTTACATCAATTAGTCAGTGGTAGAATTCATTTCATTATGTCATTTCACTTAAACTCACAGTTTCCAAGAATCTATGGATGACTTACTGTTCATCAATTAAATTCTTCTTGGCCTCCTGTGGACCAGGAAAAACAGTGGACTTTGATAGGGCCTGTGTCAATTTTTGCTCATATCTCCAAAGATCTCTGTAGTCCAGGCTCTTCCCAGCATTTTCAATTTTCTTATCTTGTCCTTGCCTCCTGAGATACTTATTTCTAGGCTTTGTAGACTGTGATCCTGTGCTCTTAAAAGAAAGTCCTACAAGGGAGGACAAGGGAGACTCAAACAGAGTCTAACATCTCACTTCCTACAGTGGCAATATACTCAGGAATTTATTTGGAACTAGGTAGGAGGAGGCCACATTTGTTTCTCCTCCTTCCCAAACTTTAGTCATATTTTTATATATTTTTTTATTTTATGTATTTGATTTTATATCTATTGATTTTATATATAGTTGATTAAATTATTTTACTGTATATGTATTGATATATATGTCTATATACATAAATATGTTAATTTGACTATATGTGATACTTTTAAATTTATATATAATGATTTGACTAAGATTATTTTTAATTGGTAAGAAATTGAAGTTAGCCATTTTGCATAAACTGACAAATTAAAATGTCCACATATCAATATTTAAGTTGATGTCACTCTACATAAATGCCTGGTTGCACAGTAGATATAACCCTATTTCATCATCATTAGCCTCCATGTCAATCTTTATTATGTGTATGACATTATGCATTGATATGTGTCCAAACCAATCGAAAGTGTTCTCTTTAAATGCATTCTGGGTTTACTATATAAAATGAAAGGTACATTATTTACATGGGTAGCCTAAGAACAATTCTTAAAGCATAATTTTTGTACCTAGGTAAAATATTTCATTATTCATCTAAAGCAAGAGATTAGTTTATGCTAAAATTTCCCATGAAACAAATTTATCACTGGAGAAGGTCACATCTTTGTGGAGAAAGTCACCCACATCTTTGTGTAATACATAAAATAAAGAGTTTGATTTTCCTGTCATATGCAGTTGAAAGTGGTAATCTATATGCCATGCTTCTGTATTCAGTGGCAATCTATAAATTTAAATTGCAACCAAATTGAAGCCTTTTAGGAGTTTCTAAAGTATCCATTTAATTTTGCTAACATAGGATTGTAAGAAGCAGGTGATAAAATTAGAATCCTTATTTTATTTACATGTATTACTACTTGCATGGTAAATGTAAAGTATAGACATAGAATAATCAGTAACTATCTCTTTTCTCTAGCTATGTAGAGGCATAGAAATGTCATCTTTTAATGTTTGAGTTAGTCCATATTTTAGAATTAATTAATGCTTATAATTTCTACAAAAGAGAATGGCAAACATGGCAACAGCTAGAATATACCAAAGAACATTTTTTTCTTAGAAGCAGATTATATTCCATAGTAGTTAAAACTGGAAGAAACAGGAGCTATTTCTAATACTGCTTCCAAAAACTGATTTACATTTAAAAATTACGTGTTTATTCCTTTATTCATTATTTATTCATTGCAGTGAGCAAATATGGAATAAAGAATAACATTTGTCTTCTGTTTTTAAGGGGTGAACAGTCTGATTTTGAGGGCAGACCCATAAATGCCAGGCATAGGGCAATTATACTTGAGAGATTCTGGAACAACTCTATAGAAAAGACTTTTTATTTGAGTATGATACTCATGTTTTAATGATACTCATGTGTTTTCCAGAAAGAATTTGAGAAAGGTAATTAAAGAGATCAATCATAGGCAGAATAAAATGTTTAGGTAAAGTTATAAAGGCAAGAATACTCAGGGTGTTTTAATAAAGAGAAGAAGTTTAGTGCAATTGCAGCATATTGTGCCAAGGGTACATAGTGTAGGCTATAACTTAAGGGTAGCTGAACAGATAGGTGAATCACTGTGAAGATAATGTTTTACATACATTTGATGAGGAAATTTTCTCCTCAAGCTTCAAACATATATAGATATTAAATAAAATAAAATGCATTTTTCAAAATTCTAAGCCAATTGTGAAACTAAGGAACAGGAATGGCCAAGCCCCAGGGAAGAATAGGATTGGGAAAATTAAAAGTGAGAGAATTGTGCAGAGACTCAACCTATTAGGTAATGGTGGTAGTATAACTTGGCATACCCTCAGGAACAGAGAGCTGGTATTTTAAAGGTACGAGAGGATTAGGCTTATGCAAGGCACAATTGAACACTCATGCTTGCTTAAAGCTAGGAAGTGTGTTATAGTTATTACAAGCAGATAAATCAATTTAAAACTAGTTTAAAAAGGAAAGAAACACAAAGAATCCTGGCTGTAGCAAATGAACACAATCATACAGAGTAATAAAAGTACCTCGAGAAAACAGAAACCACAGTACTTCCATAAGAAACAACTCCTCTGAAGATGAGCTCACAGTCAAAAACTACAAACCACATAAATTCATTCCACTTATAAGAAGAAACACTTTAGAAAAAGAAAGGATTAATGCTCACATCAAGAACTAAATAAAATAAGTTTGAAATATTAATTAAATTAAGTATAGTTTATATGAACAAGAAGAAATAACAAGAAATAGAATCCAAAAGTCAAGGAAAAAAGGTAAATCATGGAGAAATAAAAAAGTAAATCTTCCAATAAAAATAATTATTAATATTTTAGAAATCTTAACTACCTAAACAGCAGACCAGATCCAGGGAAAAAGAGAATTAGTCCTTCAATAGATAATTCTGGGAATCATTGAGAATGCAAAATAAATGTGAAAACTATAAAAGTGTAGTAAGGAGATAGAAAATAGGTTTATGAGATCTACATCCATTCAAAAAAATATATTTATTGTCTACTATGTGCCAGCCACTCTTCAAAGCACTTGGGATACATCTGTGGGAAAAGAAAAAAAAAAGATTCCTGTCCTTGCAAAGTTTACCTCCTAGCCAGGTGTGAGAATGGGGGCAGGTCACTTATTATAAATAGGGTGTTCAGTAAAGATCATATTGAGAACAGGAAATTTGAAAATAAAATATTAGAAAGACTAAGGAATTTAGCCAAATGGATAGAAATGGGTGAATTAGAGCATGATATATTCAACAAGGAACAAGAAGGTAGGACTAGAGAGAGTATGAGAATAGAAGTAAAGTATGGGGTCAGGTACCATACCTTATAAGAAATTGTAAGAATCATAAAAAAATTTAATAATTTGTGAAAGCATTTGTGGGTCTTGAAAAGCAAATGAATGAGACCTGAACAAGATTTATGTTAAAGGATCATTCTAGTTGGTGTATTGAGAATGGACCATTGAGGGAGGGCAAGTACAAGCTTGGAGACCTGTTATTAGCCTACAACATTTTAACTCAATCCCAAAAATATGTAACAGAAGTAACTAGGAGTAATTATATTCAAACAATAATTACCCATGTTACAGAATTAAGAAAGAAATGAGTCTTGAAAAAATAGTATAGTGACTCAAGAATATCACACCACACTCAAAGCTAGACACATTATAGGAAAATTGAAGAAAGCCAATGAAAATTAGAACAATTATTATAGAAAGCAATCAGAATTTACCTATAAAAATGATAATTAGACTGAAGTATATTGCTCATTAGCAAACATAGAATTCAGAAGACAACCATATATCTTCAAAATTAAAAAAAATCATTCCAGATTTTGGTAATAGCAGAACAGAATTATATCAGACTTAATTTCCCTCTGATAACAATTGTAAACTCCAGACAAAATATTTTAAATCACAATGACTCGACGTCAGTGGAGACGGACTAAATATTGGCAGAAATTAGAGTTGACTTGACCTTTGAGAGAAGGAAACAGCCCTGAGTTAGAGCTATATTTACTAAATTCAAAGGGTGCTCCTCAGTTCACGTGGAGTCAGGAAGCAAAACTCAAGCAGAAAACTCCAGTGTTTTTGATTTGAGGCATCAGAGAAAATAATTTGGGACTGCCAGAAGGAGGAACTGAGACCAAAAACTGGCATATAAAAACTCCCCTCAAATTCTTGACTGACCCTTGACATATGAATGCATAGGGCTCCCAAGAAGCACAACGGAAAGTAACTAAAAATACGGAGTCTAAAGGGCAGGGAATGGTGGCTCACATCTATAAACCTGGCAATTACTTGAAAGAATTCAACTAATGGGTGAGCTAGATCACAGATCTAGGCCTAATGGTTTTTAAAAAGTGTGATCAGCCTCAGTGCTACACTATCTTGATTTTTATTGTTAAATGGAATGGGATAATATAAAATTACAACTGTAACATAATCTCAACTATGTTGATTTTTCCCAATGAACACCCAAAACACACACATACACACACACACACACACACACACACAGTCTCTCTCTCTCTCTCTCACATATGTTTAACATGAATTTTCACTTTTGGATTTTAAAAGTTTTGGCTTAGTGAGGAGGAGGGGAGATGTAATTTTTTTAAATTTCAGAATATTATGGGGATACAAATATTTTGTTTACATATATTGCCTTTGCACCGCCCAAGCCAGAGCTAAAAGCATACTCATCCCCCAGACAGTGTGCTCCACAGTCATTAGTTGTGAATTTACCCATCCCCTCCACCCCCCTCCCAGTATTCTTCTTAAATTACTTAATTCTATAGATATTCTTAGAGCTCTAAAGAAAAAAGAGGAAAAAATATCCAAGGCTAACAAGAACTCATTTCATTGGTTGATAAATAGCAGAGTTTAAAGGCTTTTTAAATTGAACTACGGAGTGAGCTCTTGGAGATCTTGGAAGGTCATCAAGTTCAACTTCTACATTGCTGGAGTACAGTACAACCATATCTCAGGCATATTGTCATTCATTCTCCATTTGCATACTTCCAACGACAGGTTGCTCATGATTACCTCAGAACATAGCCCATTTCTATGTTGGGCAGTTATAATTATGAATAAGATTCTCCTTATTCTGAAATAAAACCTCCTGCCTTATTATATCCACCTGAGTATAATTGATTTTCCAGCATGCCAGTCCATCAAATTTTATTTAGTTATTTAATACCCATTCTTTAAAATCTTTTATTTTAATTTCTTGAAAATGTCCTCATTTGAGATAGCTTCCAGATCCTCAACATCTTGATCACTCATCTGGGAACATTTTTATGCACTTGTCAATGTCCCTCTCAACTGTGATGCCAAGAACTGAAAATGATACTCCAGATGATGTATGATTAATGCACAAAACAGTAGAACTAGCTCCCTTTTTATTCTGAACATTGCATTTCTATTAATAAAACCTAATAATGCATTAACTATCTTTTGACAGCCATGTCACACTGTTGACTCTCATTGAAATCATGGTTATTAAAACTTCTAGCTAGTTTACATGTGAAAAGTGTTTAAATCAGACTTCACAAAGGCAGACATTTTAAGCTTTCGGGAAGAAAAAGTAAGAAGAATGTGAGAATTTCTCAGAAGCAAATCAGACAATCAACTGTGAGTAATCCCCATGATGTTATTAAAAAAGAAAAGGAGGGATAGTCACTTCAGAGATAATACTGGATACATCAGTAGCTTTTCCCTGACATTACAAGGAGGAAGGATACATGTAAACTTCTGGACAAGGTAACAATAGAAGTATATCCTCTTCTTGTGACTAGCATTAACACGGTATATGATTTTCAAGCCCTTTATGTTTACTTTGCTTTTAACCTGAGTTTTTATAGATTTTTTACAAGATTTTACAAGATTGTTTTTTTTGGTAAAGAACCCACTTATCTGCCCTGAGACTTTGTCTTTTATTTGCTATATTTAGTTTGTTCATATTTACAGTGCTTATTAACAGAATCAGGTTAATATCTATCATTTAAAAATTTTTTTTCTTTTTTCAATTTTTTCTCTAGTTTTAATTAACAGTTTGATCTGATTCAATCATATCTACTCTCTTAGCATGTCATTTATTGTTTTTTAAAATTATTTTCTTTTCCCTTGAGTGTACAATATACATTTTAAAATAATTTATGTCTGCCTTCAAATACACTATATGACTTTGGGTATAGCACAAGTACCTTACGACAAAGTATTTCCAATTTCTCCTTCCTATCCGTTTTTTCATTACCAGCATTCATTTCATTTCTTCACATGATATAATCACCCAATATACTGCTCTTATTATTGTTTTAAAAAAGTTATAGTTAAGTTTAAAATGAGAAAAGTAAAAAGATTAGATTTTACTTTCATATTCCTTCTCCTCTGTCACTCTTCCTTTGTTGGTGTGGATCCAAATTTCTAATCTTTATAATTTTTCTTTTCCATGAAGTACTTTTTTTTTAACATTACTTGCTGGGCACGTTTACTAGTAATTAATTTTGCAAATTTTTATTTTTATGAAAAAAGTCTCTCTCCTTCAGTTTAGTAGAATAATTTCATAGGATATAGAATTTTAGGGAATGTTTGTTGTTTTTTGTTTACTTTCAACACTTTAAATATCTAATTTCATTCTATTCTTTCTTGCATGATATCTGAAGAGAAGTCTTATGTAATTTTTATCCTTGTTCTTCTACAGGGAAGATATTTTCTTTTTTCCTTGCTACCTTCAAGCTTTTCTCTTTGTCTTTGGCTTCTGCAGTTTGAATATAATATGCCTCGGTGATGTGTGTGTGCTTTGTACTTATTCCAAGCTCTCGTCACATGTTGGAGCTTGTGAAGCACATGAAGTCTGCATGTTCTATTAACTCAAACTCCTGTGTAAATGATAAAAATAGTACACCTATAACATTTACCATGTGCTAGACACTACTAGATAGATATAAATATAGATATAGATAGATATTGATTTATTTATTGATATATATTTATATGTATTATACACATTTGTATATGTATATGACCTCTTTTCATCCTTATAAGAACTATATTAGATGGTCACTTATTAACCCTATTTCATAAATGTAGAAACAGAGGCATAGGGAGGTTTAACTTGCCCAAGTGCACACAGCAGAGCCCAAATTCAAACCTAGGCAGTCAAATTTTAGAATTGGTGCTGTGTAGCCATTATATTTTATTGCCTATGAAACTAAATGCATATCTAGTTTTAGCTCTGCAACAGATCAGCACCACAGACGAATTTTTGCCACAATTGGTACAACTCAGATTAGATTTAAAAAACAAAACAAAAACAGATTGTTATGCAAAGGCCCTTCTGTGGAAAAGCAGGATAGGTACAAAGTCAAGTTGAGGGGAGAGAATCTGGTAGCAATTAGCTGACACCCCCTAAATCAGAAGGTTACATTAAAGCTGCAGGGCCCTCCAGAGATACACAAATCTTCTTGTCTCTGGAAATTTATAAGATTTAGATCTTCCCAGAGGCTTATGAATCCGAGATATTATTCCTCCACTGAGGGCCATCCTGAGCAGAGACCAATTCCTGCTGAGCCTAGCTCTTTTAGGGAGCACTCACACGAAGCCCAGAAAACAGAGACTTAGAGGCTTCTGTGGTTCCAATTTCCTCCTCTCTTCTATTAGGCTTCTGGATCTCAGTAGTATTAAAGCAAAATTATTGTAAATATTTTTTTTTCATTTATTCTCCTTAATTTGAAGTATTCAAACTACAAAAATTTCCTATTTAAATATAAACCCAAATTATCCAGGAATATACAAGAGGTGCTATATCATCATTGTTTCTTAAAGCTGAATAGTACTCCAAATTAGTCAAGCACAGGCTACTTTATGAAAGAAGTGGCTAACAGTGAAAAATCACTAGTTTCATGAGAAAGCAAACTTGCTGTGTCAAACATGAATGTCTGAAACATAATTATTGCAAACAAATTTTAGAAAATGTTTCATGTACATTGTTAAAGTATTGTCTGTCCAAAATAAAAGTTTGGGCTTATACATTTAAAACCCACTTGAATGATTAAATCAATTCAATAGAACAAATTATATATTCCAGCAAGAAGCCAGAGAATATCATCCAAATATTGACATTTTGAGAAATTGGATATAAATGGAACCAGAGTGAGTGATGGAACCATCAGCTGAGAATAAGGAACCTGACTGAAAATGAATTTGGGGACTAAGGGTAAAATTCAAGGATACCACTAACGGTTGTTCATACTGTACCTTAGATAAAAATGTCACTCAAGTGGGTGTGGGTGCCAAAATTTAGGTTTTTGAAATCTAGCTTATATTTCAAATCTCTCTGTCTTACAGGGGGAGAGCCTTTCCATCTCAGAGGGACGTCTGCCCAGAGCATTTTTTCTAACTCTGAAAAAGTT
Organism: Cheirogaleus medius; assembly: GCA_008086735.1. Classification (NCBI taxonomy): domain Eukaryota; kingdom Metazoa; phylum Chordata; class Mammalia; order Primates; family Cheirogaleidae; genus Cheirogaleus; species Cheirogaleus medius. The sequence goes on along the minus strand of VBSM01002121.1, from coordinate 32,907,868 downwards.
GTTTTCTTGCTATTTACTAAGATAACACCAGAAGCTCATGTCCTTCAGAACAGAATTTGGGAAGTTACATGTTAAGGTAGGTCAGGGAGTGGGATGCAAGTATTGGATATGTGTGAATCTCGTGCTTCTGGATCTATAATATCAATAGTTGTTCCAAGCACGCCAGTTTGGATAGATTCTGAGCCCTACTATACACAGCACTTATGACCTTCACATACCATGAACAACATTCTGAGTTAATGTTCAGCCTTCCCATAGATGCTTCCATTAAGAACAATTAGAGAGGGATTTTCACATTATTTGGTTTGACCTTCTACAATAATTAAAAGACAAAATACCTTGGAATTATTCTCCCTGCCTATATATCCTTTCTTACTCAGCACAAACTACAAAATCCATAAACAAATGGAAAATCATTAGAGATTTTACTTCTTTTTTTTTTCTTTTTGCTTGAGCAAGATTAAGATTCTCCAAAAAAATCCACATCACTTTCAAATTATAAGCAATCACAGACCCTTTTCTAAAACAGGGAGCAGTCTGACTCAGGAGTCTAAAAGAGGACCTAATATGTGAGTTCTTAACATAATATCTTTATTTGAAAAGAACTTACTGAAAGAAGTGGAAAAAACTTTCCTAAAGTTCACATTTTCAATGTGATTTGAAAGGAAATTTGATATATATTAAAAAAGAAATTATACACAAAATATTGAGAAGAAAGAATCATAGATATTTAAAGCAATGTGAAGGAAACAAACCCAATGGAATTATGCAAACAAAACTTCATGGAGACAGTGAACATCTACATGGTAAAGTATTTTAGAATATAGATAAGAATGACAAAAAGATAAAAACTATAACTATGAAAATTCCATGTACTTGCCATTTCCCCCTCAAAAAAAAAGTTATCTAAAAAGAATTCTCTAATCTTTTGTTGGATGGAGAATTCTTTTTAGATAACTTTTTCTTGAGGGGGAAATGGCAAGTATATGGAATTTTCAGTTATAGTTTTAATCTTTTGTTGGATGGAGGGCAGGCGGGAGGGGGGAGGAAGTGTAGAGTTACATAATGTGTGCTGTGCACGCCACCTGGGGATTGGACTCGCTTGGAGCTCTGGCATGTGGGGGGGGGCGTGGTAGGGGCAATGTATGTAACCCTAACAATATTTATATCCCCATTATATGATGAAGTAAAAAAAATAAATTAATTAAAAATAAAAAAATAAAATAAAAAGAATTATATTTAAAAAACACACAAAAGTTTTAATAAAAAATTTGTTTTGGAGAAAGTAGAAATGATTAGTGAAACAATATAAAATCAGATTTGTTTAATCACTGCTTTAATATGTTTATTAATCAAGAATAATGACAAAAATGATTGAAATAATAATGAAAATAATATTCTCAAGTAAATTCTCAGAATTTTTCTGATGTTGTTAAGAATACATGGCATAAGTGTAATTCAACTTATTCAAACAGCTGGTACATAATAAGTCCTCACCAAATAATAAATTATCTTACTGCAATTATTCCATTCATCATTTCAAAAATATCAACTTCACCCTCAAGCCACAGAAAAAGAGAATTTACAACACATGTATCTGAAAAGGAATTAAGTTCAGAATATATGAAGAATGCCCACAAGTCAATAATAAGCAAATAACCCAGTAAATGAAATAAAAAATACTTGTACAGAAAATTCACAAATAATGATGTTTGAATTGCAAATAATTACATAAAACATGTCAAATACCAGTAGCCAACAGAGAAATGCAAATTAAGACCACAAACACATAAAATGGCATGCTCTTAAGGATGGCTAAATCAAGACTGACAACAACAAATGTTAGTGAGGATATGGAATGTTCTCTTATATTGATGGTGGAAGGTAAAATAGTACAATAATCTTGGAAAGAGTTTTTATAATTTCTCATAAAATTAAATATGTATCTGCTCTGTGAACATGCAATTCTATTCTTAACAATTCTATTCTTATTGTTTCAATTTTTTCATATAAAATATGATATATGCCTACAAGAGACTTGTTAAAATATGTTCATAGCAAATTTATTCACAATAGAAAAAAAATTGAAAACAACTCAAATTTCAATCAGCAATAAACATATTTTAGTATAGTTGTTTAACATAATGCTACTCAATAATAAAAAAGGAAGAAAGACACATGAGTGAATTTCAAAAACATGCTAGAAAGAAGAAAAAGCTAGACACAAAAGAGCACATCCTGTATGATTCCATTTATATGAAGTTCTAGAACTTATCCGTGGTTATTTGTGCAAGGAAAGGGGCAGAAAGAAACTTCTGAGCACAGTAAAATGTTTTTATCTTGAAAAAGGTATGGTTTATGCCATAGTACACATTTATAAAATTTATTAATCTGTAAACTTAAGATTGGTGCATTTCACTCAGACGTAAATGTAAGCTTAATAAAAAGCAACTTGGAAACAAATATTAAGCTCTATTGAGTAGATTTCTTTTTATAGTAGTATCTTTAAAAAAATTGAAACTACTTTTTATTGGCTTGAGTAAATAAATTTATTGAGCATTATGGTAGCCATATTTCTCACAATTGGAACACGGTGTTACAAATATGGAAAAGCAGAAGAATGGATTGTACCCTGTGGTGTTTAGAATCAGAGGTGATGTATCAGTATGAAATCATAGTTTTCAATATATGGAAATTATGTGTGTATATCCTAGCTACAGCTGCTGAAAGGGTATAGAAACAATGACACCCAAGTACCATTAAACTTATCTAGCACTTGCTTACAAAATACCAGATTTCACTAAAAAGAACCAGGATTCCTTGGAGAAATAGCTGATTTCAGAGCTGGGAGTAAGAACAAGATGAGCATGAAATAACATTTTCACTAGAGAGTAAGAAAGTACTTTGACTTAGTCTGCTCAGGCTTCTAAAACAAAATATCGTGGACTGAGTGGCTTAAACAACATAGATTTATTTCTTTTACTCCTGGAGGTGGAGCAGTCCAAGATCAAGGTGCCAGCCAATATGGTTCCTGGTGAGGGCCCTCTTTGTTCTCTCTTTCCTTTCTGTGTTCTTATATGGTGGAGTGAGAGAAAGCTCTAGCCTCTATTCCTCTTCTAATAAGAACACTAATCCCATCGTGCACCCCATTTTGTGACTTTATCTAAGCTAAATTACCTCTCAAAGGTCCCTATCTCCAAATGCCATCACTCTGAGAATTAGAGTTTCAACATATACAATTGGAGGAGGAACACAAACGTTCAGTTCATAATACGCTTCCAAAATAATATCAAGAGAACATAAAAATCATCATGAAGGGACTCCCACTGGCTAAGTTTGTGACAATTTGATCATCAAAATAAATAAATTTACTAATTAATTATAACTTAGTGTAAGAAATGTGAATCTGTGATATAAAGAAATGCATGATTAAGCAAGTAAAGTAAACGAGGGGAAAAATGAGATACTCTAGTTTAAAAGAGACTAAAGAGCAATGATGACTAAAATGAATTTGGGGATCTTGGATTAAACAAAAAAGTTATAATGCAAATTATTCAGACAATTGATGCAATCTGAATACTAGCTAGAGTGTGGATAATATTATTTTATCAGTATCAAATCTCGCAATTCTGATAATTGTATTGTTGTTATGTAAGAGAAGATCCTTGTTCAGAAATACATGCTGAAATATTTAGGGACAAAAGGGGAACAGTGTCTCCAAATTATTCTCACAAGATTCAGAAAAACAAAACTTCCATGCATATATTTAAGATAGCCTCCAGGAAGGGCTCCCATGATCTATGCCTCAAAGTATCTCATGGGCAGGATTTGGGGACTTGCTTCTCAGGACTAGTATAAGGCAGAAATGATGGTATGTGTCTTTGAGACAAGTTCATAAGAGTCAATCTGGCCTTACTGTGTCTTTCTCTTTCATGGAAGTGGATCCTTCAGCCTATACCATTGGCAGATGTATTGAGCATAATTTAAAGAGAGAGCCCTGACCAGAGCTACCTATCTGAATTAGCCGAGTTGCTCCCTGATTCCTAATCCTCAGAAACTGTGTGATATGTTTAAAGTTGGTTGTTGTAAGTTGCCAAGTTTGAGGATAATATATTACTCATTAGTAGATACTATATGATTCCTCTCACATGAAATCCTAAACCACATATAACTAAATAATCTTGAAAATATACAACATGACTATGTTTTGGAAGCAATCTGTTATGATGCAATAGATAACTACTACTAACATACGTGCAGTGAAAGGGAGAATAAAAGAGAGAGAAAGAGAATGAGAATGCAAACTAAGCAAAATGTAAACAATGAGTGAATCCTAGTAAAATATGGAGGTCTGTCCAGAAAGTATCCAGTCATTGTTAACCTAATGAGAACAATTTGCGCCACATCAACCTAACCTGGCAGCCAAGGAGAGTAGACTGGAACACACATGCGTAAACAAGGATGACTTCACTGTACTAGTCAGTGGGGTGTTACATGTAGTTGAATAAGCATGGTACTACGTGGCCATCACATTCAAAATGATGAGTAAATAGAGCAACGAATCTGCATCAAATTTTGTATTAAGCTTGAACATTCCTCTGTGGAAACTTTTGGGATGATTCAGAAGGCTTTCAGGCATGATGCAATCAGTGCAGTGCAAATAAAAGTGTGGTGCAAATGCTTCAAAGATGGTCGAGAATCTGTTCAAAGTGATCCATGTTCTGGAAGACTTACAACAAGCAGAACATCTGAGAAGGTTGAATGTGTATGGATTAGGTTAAGAGATGCTGGGAGAACTGTGAGATCCCAAGGTGCATACTTTGAAGGGGACTGAGCTGTCATTGTCCTACGTACAATGTTTCTTGTATCTTGTATCATCTCCAATAAATGTCTCTATTTTTCATGTTACATGGCTGAATACCTTCTGGACAGACCTTGCATATGTGAGTTCTCTTGCTATTTTTGCATGGTTTTTATAAATTTGTAATTGTCTGAACACAAAAACATAGTAACAAATAAAAATAAGTAAACAATGTCATGATCAACTCACACAAACATTTGGCTTATGTAATTGCCCACCAAATGGTAGCAATTATCATCATCATTATTACCATTATTAAACTGTGTGAGTCTCATATAGCAAGCACTATAAAAGTGGGAAATCTCAGCCAGGCACGGTGGCTCATGCTTATAATCCTAGCTCTCTGGGAGGTCGAGGTGGGAGGATCACTCAAGGTCGGAGTTTAAAACCAGCTAGAGCAAGAGCGAGACCCCATCTCTACTAAAAATAGAAAGAAACTAATTGGCCAACTAAAAATATATAGAAAAAATTAGCTGGGCATGGTGGTGTACGCCTGTAGTCCCAGCTACTTGGGAGGCTGAGGCAGACGGATTGCTTGAGCCCAGGAGTTTGAGGTTGCTGTGAGCTAAGTTGAGGCCATGGCACTCTAGCTCTGGCAACAGAGCAAGACTCTGTTTCAAAAAAAAAAGTAGTTAATAAATGTCCATTGAAGATACACACATATCAATGAACAAATGTGTACTATCAATGAATTAATGAGTATTCTTTTACATTAAAAAATTTAAATGCAAAAGCAACATATTCCTCCTGATAGTAAAATACAAATGAAGACAATGATTATATATGTTTTCATACATCTTATAAAAATTAAAACATTTGTTAAAATTGATTGTTCTTAACATTGTAGGAAAATAGTTTACCTCATACAGCTGCTAGGAGATTAAATTCGTAGAGCCAATTGGGAAGGCAATACGGAAATATTTATATTCACCTACTCTGTCATAGCTAAATCCCACTTCTATATATCTTCTCTAGAAAATACTCAAATATGGACACAAGGAGCATATACGAGAATATTTCTGTAACATTGTCAACAATAAGCAAAAGAGGAGGAAAAATTACTGTAGACAACCAACATTTCATTCACAGGACTTGGCTAAATAAATTACATTGCACCCATTCCATGGAAACTATGAATGCTTTAGGTGAAACTTACAAGGAAACAAGTGATTTGATCAGTGAAAGGCACTTTCAAACTTTATTCTTTCCTTCTTAATTCTAAAAGTTAATTTAATCTGTATTGTTCATTTTTCACCTTGCATTTTGACTTTTTAAATATGTTTTGCTTAAGGAAATGTTTTAAATTATTCTGTAGTTTATATAGCATAGATATGAATTTGATTAGTGAATAGCATTTTTGAGTAATCAGATATGGAAAGGGGAAGTCTATGAGGATGTGCACAATTTTCTGCTTTCCAAGTTCCAAAAACAACTTCATGAATATTATCTTGTCTAATAACACACACATTTATACTTTGTAAAATGATTTGAATACATTTTTCTAAAACAATTGGAATTGAGAAGTCTTCATTAAACATGTATATGGATATTAAATAGTAAGTTGATTTATTTGAATTTTTTACTCAGTTTCCTTATAAAAGTTTCTTTTTCTCTTCGGTTACATTCAATTAAAATATTTATAAACTTTTAATTAGCTGCAGAATTATAGCCCAGCTGTACTCCCCATTGCACATGTACATTTTAAAAATTGCATATGTAAAACGTTGTACTTAACTAAGCACAAACAGTGTCCAGTTGCTGAACCTTTCTTTAATCTTAGAATACTAGGGATGGAAAAGTAAAGAGCTTGACAAACCTAAAAAGTCAGAGGCTGTTGCCTGCTTCAATTCACCTGCAGCTAACCCACCAAGTGGGGCACCCTGTTTGTTGAGAAATGCTGTGCCAAGGATATAGCATTTAATAGCTTTGGCAAGAAGAATGATTTTCATCAGCTGTAACAAACAAGTTCTGATTTTCATCAGCTGTAACAAACAAGTTCCTCATCTCCAACCCTACCATCTGTCCTCCTGGTTCCCACCCAGAACTCTATATATGGCTCAATTGAACAGGTTTCAGACTGCCTAAGGTCACTACACAATCAACCTTAACAGATGGCATCACAGCAAACATCTAAACTGTAGCAGTGGCCAAATGCAGAGGATGATCCTCATCACTGAGGAAGAATGCCCTCTGTGCACACTGCCCTGATGTTCTGATTCTGCTAAACACTGCATGAGAAAATAAGGCTCCATAGTCTTTATATTAATAGCTTAAGTAGACAGGACTTTGCACTAATTTGCCAGTGCATTTTCTATTTTAAATCTTATTAGTATTTTCATTGTTTTGGTATAATAAGATAAAGATAATGCTCTGAAATAATATCTACTCTTAATGATCGACAAAATATTATAAATGTATTTAAGAGAAGTGGGCCATATCCTTTTTTTGTTTTTGTTTTTGTATTGTTTCTTTTTAAAGACATCTTTGTGTACTGAAAAATAAAACTATTTCCTATAAAAATGGTTACACATAGTATAAGATAATTATAAGTAATTAATAATAAACACAGCATCTTTTACCTTTAATTTGGCCCTACACTCATGCTTACCTACAATCGACTGATATTCTCACTTGTATTTCTCAACATTACTTCAAATTCAATGATAAAGGACATTATTCATGCTCTTAAAATAGCTTTAATCTCTAATGTCCACAGTTCTGTTATGTGTGGTTTCATCATTCACCTATCTTTCATACTTGGAGGCAAAGAATGCTAAAATTTAAAGATCATCTAGCCTTACATTTTCCATCAAATTAATACCTTTATTCACTTATCCCATCATGATTCTAAGAATTTGGGCAGTCAAGTTTATAATCTCCAGCTGAAAGTTTGGAGAATCCTTTCCGAAGAAGCAAACTGACACAACAGAAAGGCCTATAAAAGTTTAGAACCCCCAGTAGAAAATGTGCTATATGTATACCATTGAGTACTACTCAGCCATAAAAAAATACATGGTGAACTACCTCTTGTATTATTCTGGATGAAGCTGGAGCCCATTCTTCTAACTGAGTTATCATAAGAATGGAAAAACAAATACCACATGTACTCTCCATTAAATTGGTACAAATGGATCAAAACTTATGCACACATATGGAAGTAGTATTCATAGGGTGTCAGGCAGGTGGGAGGGGGGAGGAGGAGATGGGTAAACTCACACCCAATGGGTGTGCTGCATGCTGTCTGAGGGATGGGCATGCTTGTAGCTCTGACTTGGGTGGTGCAGAGGCAATTTATGCAACGAAAGTGTTTGTACCCCTGTCATATTCTGAAATAATAAAAGAAAACAATCCTCAATGAAAATGGTCAGAGGGAATTTTCTGTAATAAAACTCTCCATTCACAAGTTCATTAAGCACACTAAAAGATGGAAGACACAGTGCAAGAAAAATATTAAAATTAGAATAAAAATAAAATCAGTGGAAAACAGGAGATAAAATTGAAGAAATTAAGCATCAGTCTAGGGATATAAAAAACTGAATAACAGGAAATCCAAAAACCAAAATAAAGGAGAGGAAATTATTCAAGAAAGAGTTCAAGTAAATTTCCTAGAATTTAAGGACATTAGTTGTTAGTGTGATTAAATTCTAAATATATACCAGTGTCCCTGAATTCCTACGCTACTACACTATGACATTTCTTCACAAAATTTCAGGATTCCGGGGACATATGGAAAGTCATAACAACCGCCAGAGGGAATAGAACAGTTGGCATACAAGGATCAAAAATGAGAACAGTAGCATTGAAAGAAAACAATAGATCAATGTCTTCCTATTTCTGAGGAAAAATATTTTTAACTTAAACATCTGAACATAGACAAATAATCAATTGCATATGTGGGTAAAATAAAGATGATTTATGATAAGTAAAGTATCAAAAAATTTGTCTCCAGAAGTTCCTGAAGTTATTATCCATGAAAACATAATATAAGTCAAAAAAGAGAAAGTGTGAAATCAACTAGTCCAGATCAGAGGACTGGAGGAAGGGCTCAAGAAGATCTTCAAGAAAATTAAAAAAATACTTGCAGAGTCCCTGAGGTGTTTAACTATGTATAAGATGGTTTTAACAGGCATTTATAATTCTCTTAAAATTTTGGAAAAAATAACAGAAAATTAATAAAGAACAAGAGATTGTGAACTTCAGAAATAACAAAGGAAAGAGAACTTTGGTATATAACTGTCTCGCCATATTCAGTCATAGTCAAAATAGGGTAAACACTACACATTTATTTAAGGAAAAATTACAATATACTTTATTGGGAAGATGAGGGGAGGTTAAATAAGAACTTCAGGGTGGTTGTTAAGCAAGCTAATTTTCATTACCATAGTAGAAAATTAATGAAAATGCTTAAAATTTATAACCAAAAAAGGATATTTGAAGATTTTTTACAAATATGGAAATAAATACAGAATAAACAGATTAGACATTGGGTAAAGGAACACAGAGTCAGGAAAATGTACATCAGCATGATGGTATTTCTTATCATTAACCTTAGAGTATTATTTTTCTTAAAATCATGTTTATCTATTACTTTTGTAAAATAATTATAAGCTGAATGAAAAAAAATAATGAAAATGTAAAGTGAAAACTGAGGAGTCGATGTTTATGAGAGGTAGGGGATAAGTAAAGATGAAGAGGAAACTATTAAATAATAAATAGATTCAATAAGGGTTGTACATTGTTTCCAGATCTTACTATGTTACAAAATAAGGAAGCACTCTAATCAGTTTAGTTATCTTCATTTGTGCTAAAATAATGAGTGGAGGGAGAAAGAGAGAGTGCTCAAGAAAAATAGAGAACAGGGAATTATATGGTGATAAATTATTGTACAGACAAGGGTCAAGGTGGGGTGTAAAGTCTTTCAAGAGGGAATAAAAATCATTATTGTGTGAAAACACTAACCAGTATCTCCATAATTGCTCTTCTGACTACCAGTGGAAGGAAGGGCAGATCATAAAAAATTATATAGGTATATGTAAATAAATGAATATACATGAAACATAAAATGAATGAAAGTTGACCTGTTTGGCTAAAGTGGGAATGGAAACCTCAATCATTTTGTCTCTTCCCTCACATACTGCTTGTCCCCTCACCCCTGCCCATCCATATACACCAAGGCTGTTGTTGTTACACTAATTTATAACCATAGACTTCTGGGAATTTTGGGAACTACAACTGTAGGAAACCAACAATCTATTGCAACACAGATTTTGTATTTGAAGTAACTGATCATGGAGATCATACACGATTTATCCAGGCTTATTCAACAGAATTCAGTTAAATGTCTTACTACCCAGTTCTATGATTTTTCTCAATATGCCTCTCCTATTTCTCTTTCTCATTCAAGTCAGTTTTAATTCAGATACTCTTAGTCGGTTTCTTCATTTAACTTCTCCCACATAAAATTTACTTTACACCTTACAATGAAATCCAGTTTTCTAAAATGCTCTTTCCAATATGACATTTACCATGCTATTTTTTCTGTGTTTGCTAACTTTGTCAGGCTCAACAATTAGGATATAATAGGGTTCATTCAACTGTTTGCATAGTGCTGGTCTTTTTCTAGACTATTGAAAAAAAATGTAATATGCTTTTAAAATTTTTAGAAATTATTTCGTATAAATGAAATGTCCCACTTTTATAGATAAGTGCATATTTTTAATCAATATTTGTACATGTATTGCTCAGGTTCTTTATGTCATATTGAATCAACTTAAAGGAACATATTGTATATATATTTTCCATTTTATTAAAATAAAAAGATATTTTCTTTTATATTTTTGTTTCTTCTATTATTTATTTATTTTTTATTTAAGCATATCACAGGGGTACAAATGTTTAGGTTATATATATTGCCTTTGCCCCACCCAAGTCAGAGCCTCAAGCATGTCCATCCCCCAGATGGTGCATACTGCACCCATTAGGTGTGTATATACCCATTCCCTCCTCCCCCCTCCCAATTGCCTGACACCCAGTGAATGTTGCTACCATATGTGCAGGTAAGTGTTAATCAGTTAATACCAATTTGATGGTGAGTACATGTGGTGCTTGTTTTTCCATTCTTGTGATACTTCACTTAGTAGAATGGACTCCAGATCTATCCAGGATAATAAAAGAGGTACTAGATCACCATTATTTTTGTGACTCAAAGGTATACATATACCACATTTTATTAATACACTCATGATTTGATAAGCACTTGGGTTGTTTCCACATCTTTGCAACTGTGAATTGTGCTTCTATATACATTCTAGTGCAGATGTCTTTTTTATAGAATGTTTTTTGTTCATTTGAGTAGATGTCCAGTAATGGGATTGCTGGATCAAATGGTTGTTCTAATTGTAGCTCTTTGAGGTAACTCCATATTACTTTCCACACAGGTTGTATTAGTTTGCAGTCCCACTAGCAGTGTATGAGAATTCCTATCTCTCCACATCTATGCCAACATTTGTTGTTTTGGGACTTTTTGATAAAGGCCATTCTCACTGGAGTTAATTGATATCTCATTGTGGTTTTGATTTGTATTTCCCTGATGATTAAAGATGTTGAGCATTTTTTCCATATGTTTCTTGTCCATCAGTCTATCTTCTTTAGAAAAGTTTCTGTTCATGTCCTTTGCCCACTTTTTGATTAGGGTTGTTTGATTTTTTTTCTTGCTGATTTCCCTGAGTTCTGTATAGATTCTAGTTATCAGCTCTTTATGGGATGTATAGCATGTGAACATTTTCTCCCATTCTGTAGGTTGTCTGTTTGCTCTCGTGATAGTTTTCTTGCCTGTGCAGAAGCTTTTTAATTTAATCAGGTCCCATTTATTTATTTTTGTTGTTGCTGTGATTGCCTTTGGGGTCTTCTTCATAAGTTCTTTGCCTAGGCCAATGTCTGTAAGAGTTTTCCAACATTTTCTTCTAGAATTCTTATAGTTTCATGCCTTAGCTTTAAGTCTGTTATCCTGTTATATTTTCTTTCTACTTTTAATTACCTTTGATTGCTCTTATTTGTATTTAATTTGATTTTTTGACATCATTTATTAGTTGTTTCAAAAAATAAGCATGTAGATTTATTCATTGATTAATTTATTCTGTTGTCTATTCAATAATTCCAGAGTAAACTTTCATTAAAATGAAAATGATATTTTCTAATTAACAAAGGAATATACATTAAATTAATAAAGTTCAAACTATAGGGAAACTGGAAAAACATAGGAAATTAGTAAAACTCCCAAAAATAACCATCAATAAGTTTTTGATGTACAGTTTTCAGTCTTTCTTTTGAACACACATTTATTCATATTTGTTTATGTGTGTGTATTTGTATATATGAAGAAAGAGCAGGAGACAACTATACAGAAAAACACAGAAAAATGTTACTTGTTTTACAATGTGAAGAACATGATCTACAACTTTTCAATATGACTTAACATATTAAGGGTATATTTAAATATAAATATATATACACATACACACATATATATCTTTCCATAATAAAAGCTAATAATGTATTATAAGAATGTACTCTGATTTATTTTCCTAGTTCAGTGTTTTGGACATTTAGGTTGTTTCTAGGTGTTCACTCTAATTAATATTCCACTATATTGGACATATTTATAGGAACATTTTTGCATAACTAGTAAATATGTATTTAGGATAAATTCTTAAAAGTCAATTTTTTTCAAAAAATATTTTCTGTAATAATTGTCATATAATTACAAAATTGACTTCTACCAATACTAACACCCACCAGATGATATATTTACTTCAATAAAATCAGCAAAGAAAAATATCTCCATATATTTTAAACTTGCATATGTGTCATTATGAGATTTGAACTTTCTTACACAAGATATTTATATATTTATTTCTTCTTTTAAATTTTGTCTTTTTTCTCTTTTACAAGCAATATCTTCTTCTTAATATGAAGAAATGATTTATAAAAAATGGTAGGCAGTCTTTTCCATGTATATTTCAAAGATTCATTTATAGCCTGTTGATTTTTAATATAATTAAGAGTTGAGTCTCCCAGGAGTTCTGTGTGCTTCTTGGATTTGGATATCAAGATTTC
>VBSM01002121.1:32867383-32894792 GCA_008086735.1 Cheirogaleus medius | reverse complement strand
TGAGGTTGCTGTGAGCTAAGCTGACGCCACGGCACTCTAGCCCAGGCAACAGAGACTCTGTCTCAAAAAAAAAGGAGAAAGTTGGGGTAAGGGTGTAGGATTGGTCTGGTGGCATATGAAAGGTGCCACTGGTTGAGTTGTTTACTATCTCTAGGAAGTGGCTAGCCCTGGGAGGGGCAATCTCTGAAGGGTCTGGAAGGCCCCTCCTTCTAAGTCAAAAACATCAGAATTTTTTAAAAGTGCTTAATACACATATGTTTGTTGTTGTTTTCTTTGAGACAGAGTCTCACTCTGTTGCCCACAGGCTAGAGTGCCGTGGCGTCAGCCTAGCTCACAGCAACCTCAAACTCCTGGGCTCAAGTGATCCTCCTGCCTTAGCCTCCCGAGTAGCTGGAACTACAGGCATGTGCCACCATGCCCGGCTCATTTTTTCTATATATTTTTAGTTGGCCAATTAATTTATTTGTATTTTTAGTAGAGACGGGGTCTCACTCTTGCTCAGGCTGGTTTTGAACTCCTGACCTTGAGCAATCCTCCCACTTCAGCCTCCCAGAGTGCTAGGATTACAGACGTGAGCCACTGCGCCTGGCCAATACACATATCTTTAACTTATTTGTTTAGAGACAGTGTCTCACTCTGTCAGCCAGGCTGGAGTACAGTGTGGCATGATGATAGCTTACCACACCTGGTCAGTTTAACTTTTTAAGAAACTGTCAAACTGTTTTCCAAAGTGATTATACCATTTTACATTTGCCTCAGAGATATATGAAGGTTCTCCTTTTGTCTATATCTTCAAGAACACTAGTTATTATCTTTCTTTTTGCTTATAGCCATTCTAGTAGGTGTGAAACGGTATCTTGTTGTGATTTTAATTTGCATTTCCCTAATAACTGATGATGTTGAGCATCTTTTCATGTGCTTGTTAGCCATTCCTAAATCTTTTTTAGTGGAATGTCTAAAAAACTTGCCCATTTTTTAAAAATTTGGTTGTTTATCTTTTTATTATTGAATTTTAAGAGTTCTTTACATATTCTGCAATCAAATATATGATTTGCTTCCTCACAGCATGACAGCTGGGTTCCAAGAAAGAACAAAGTAGCAGAAAGTAGAAGCTATCAGTCTTTGTGAGGACCTGAGCTTGAGGACCAGAACATTCCTTCTTCTGCATTCTCTTGGTCAGAGCCAGTTACAAGGATAGCCCAGATTCACAGGGTGGAGAAGTAAACTCTTCTTGTTATGAGGAGCAGAATGCACACACAGGGGGTGTATGAATTGATGGTGGCTATCTTTGGAGACTGGCTGCCACCCTTTGAAGTACTTCAATAAGTCTAATAGTTGTAATAAATTAAACATAATAAGTACGGTGGATGTTAAGTTGTTTTGATCGGCCCAATATAATTCCCCAATTTACTAAAACTCTCTTAACTCAAAATTCCAAATCTAAATCAATTACTCATTTTAAATCAGAATCACAAATCTAACCTGTTAGGTCCTCCAATTTGCCAGATTTTCTTCAACATTACCAGTCCTTTAAGTACCAAACATATATAGCTTGCTCCTTGTGGCAGACAGACCCTAAGCTTAGCCTCAGTGATTTCCCAATTCCTCGTGTCTGTGCTTTTGTGTGGTCCTCTCCCCTTGAGTGTGGGATCCATGACTTACTTCTAACCAGAGGGGATGTGATATCACTCCCTTGATCAGGTTGTGTTACATGGAAAAGATGATGGGTTGTCACTTCTGTAATTATATTTGTCATATAAGACTGAAGGTGAGGCTGGGCACGGTGGCTCACGCCTGTAATCCTAGCACTTTGGGAGGCCGAGGAGGGTGGATCGTTTGAGCTCAGGAGTTCAAAACCAGCCTGAGCAAGAGTGAGACCCCATCCTACTAAAAATAGAAAGAAATTAATTGGCCAACTAAAAATATACGGAAAAAATTAGCTGGGCATGGTGGCATATACTTGTAGTCCCAGCTGCTTGGGAGGCTGAGGCAGAAGGATTGCTTGAGCCCAGGAGTTTGAGGTTGCTGTGAGCTAGGCTGACGCCACAGCACTGTAGCCCAGGCAACAAAGTGAGACTCTGTCTCAAAAAAAAAGACTGAAGGGAGAAATATTCCTTGTGGGTTTGATGATGTAAGCCGGCACGTTGAAGAAGCCCATGTGACAAGAAACTGTGGCCCCTTCTAGAAATTATGGATGCCTCTGGAACCTGGGGAGGCCTCCAGCCAACAGCCAGCATCCTCAGTTACATGGCAGCAAGGAAATGACTTCCACCAACAACCTGAGTAAGTTTGGAAGTGGATTTTTCCTCAGTTGGGCCTCTGGATCAACATACAGTCAGCCAGCACCTTGATTGCAGCTTTACAAGAGCCTGAGGCTCCTGCAGCCGTGGGGCCACCTGTGGCCTTCTGGATCCTTGAGTGTGGCTTTTTGACTGAATCCAGTTTTTACAGAATAAATCCTTTTAATAGAGGGATTTGTTCTGCGAAGTTTGGACCGGGTCAAGGGGCCACACTTGGGGATCTGGAGGGCGACATGTGGCCTTGAAGCTGCAGGTTCCCCACCCCTGGCTGAGTGGAAGACCCAGCCTGGACTCCTAATCCTCAGAAACTATGATATAATAGATCTATGCTGTTTTAAGTCACTATCCTTGTGCTAATTGGTTACACAATAGAAAACTAATATATTTTAAATCTTAACACAAGAATATTGGTATTATAGATGTGATTTACTTTATTTTTATACTAAATTCTAATTTTTCTAGGGTCAGAAGGTATCCATAAAACAAATATACCTCAGTACACTGGGGTTATCTCAGCCTACTGAGGTTGTATATCAAACAGAGAGAATTTTTTTTAGCTGGGACTCAGGATTTGATTTTTTCATAAGTTACTACTGGGACATTATAAGCCCTATAAATAGGGCTCTGTACCTTAAAAGAGGTGCTCTTAGGCTTACACATTCCCTGGATTCAAGTCACACGTTACCTGTTTTGTCTGATTTGAACATGCTACTCCATCTCACCCTCCACACAGGTTGTTATTTCTTCCTTGTTCAGATGTTGCATTTCGGGGGCTTTCTTAAGATATTGTAATTGTCTTTCTGCATGGCTCAGAAATATTTTAATGACATTGCGTAGCATTCTTCCCACACATCTATTATTCTTATTAAACCTCTTTGAACTTGATCATTCAGTATCTTTTCTTTCTTGTTTTTTTAGGTCATAATTCATATAGATATTTAAATGGCATCTGTCTGGATGCTGCACATTGCACACTAGAAACAAAACACATTTAATACAAAGCTCCCAACATGAAAAGATAAAACAATACAAGTAGAAAAAGAACCTGATGGAAGCAAAGAGGAACAGAAGAAAACAAACCAACCAGTAAATGATATCCTTGGGGTTTTATATCTATAAAACAAGGGATAGGGTACCATGAAAAGTAAACAAAGACCAAGAAAGAACACTTGGAAATTTAAAATAGAAAAACTGAAATTTTTTTCAGTTTTTTCAGTGGAAGAGTTGGGAAGTCCAGTCAAGGTTATCTTCCTGTGAATGGAACAAAAAGGGAGATACAATACAGAACAGAAAGGAGCTGATTATATGGATATAGAGGATCAAGCCAGGAGATCAGAAATCACAGAAAGAGAAAAGAAAGAAAATGAAAGACAGAACATTTTCCAAGCGAAAACACAAGTACGTGTCCCAGAAAGATACAGTCTCCATATTGAAAGGCCCCCTAAATGTCCAGCATCATGAACGTTTCAGAACATCAGGAATACAAAGGCAATCTCAAAAGCTGGCAGAGCGACAAAACAGATGCCAAATAAAATAACGAGAAGCAGAGTGCCCTAAGACTTCTCAACACCACTGGACAGTAGAAGATAATGGAGTCATGCCTTTAAAATTACCCAGCCAAACCAAGAATCAAGTGTGAGTGTAGATAAAGATGCTTTCTTATCTTAGAGCCTGCTAGAAGCTGTGCTTCAGCAAATACAGACAGCAAACCATGGAAAAGAATATCACTGGGTCTAGGAAAAAGAGAAGGGAACTACAGGATGGCAGCTATGCAATAGGGCTCTCGAGCAACCTGTGCAGGGTGCAGCACTAGGGGGAAGCACTATGGGAGGAAGGCCTCCAAGAAAAAAAAAATGCAAACAATAGATTACCTAATATGCTTGAGTATCATGGGAAAGAAAAATCCTACTCAAAGCAACTGACAGCAGGAGGACTGCTTGGGAAAACATTAAAGATGAGTAAACAGAAAACAGAATTTTAAAAATTATTAATTGAAGGAAAAAAATTATATAAGATACAATATATAATTAACAGGATCACTAAACCATATTTATATAGTCATAATAACATATTGACTACTGATTTATCTAGAATTTTTTTACTGGGGGAGAAGAGGGGAAGTAGGAGGTGGTAGTATAACACACTAAGTCATCATCTACCTAATAGGAAGTTTATATTCTAGTTTCAACTTGATAAATTAAGAAATAAAAGTATATTACTTGGAAATATGAAAAAAAAAAGAGTTGATTTGCTTTCAATATGAAAGTCATACTTATAATGCAGCCAATTAAAATGTTTTCCTATACATTTTGTGGTTTTTATGAGATAATTTTAAAAGACTATTTCTATAATGTTACATAAATATTTACTTATATTTTATCTAATACTTTATTATTTATTTTTATCTTTCTGAAATTAATTTTAATTTGTGACTTAAGTATTGTTGTAACTTAATTCATCCTGAAATATTATATATTTTTTAAAGTAACAATGAACAATTCATTAATTTTCAACTAATTTTCATTAACATCTTGTGTGCTATGTTTCTACTATAAATTAAGTGGCTAATCCAAAATTAGCAAATGGAAGGTTGTTGTTAATATAAAATATTAATAGGAAGCCAGTTGGTCTCTTAGCCCATTAATGGTCTGTGACATCAAGTAATAGCAGCTTGAGAACACTAAGATAGCTAAACACATTATGCCACATTGGAGCACCTGTGAACCATGGTACATATTGTCCCTATGTGCTTTATTTTGACTCAAATTTGCCATTGCTCTGCCTTGCCAGTGAAGTTATTTCTAATTTTCGTATATTCTGTGCCAATGTTCACAAATTAGGAGACATAATCCTTATTTAGAAATTAAGTTTTACCCACTATAGTCACTCATGAGTGATTAGGAAGGAGGAAATAAAATGGTGGCATCTGCACCCATTTCTTGATGCTACAGGGCAAGGTTGTAGACATGTGAGAGTTGAGAGGCAATTGCAACAGTCATATTCAGCACTCCTGTCCAGGATCAGCACCAAGGCTGCAGAGAGATGGTTTTGGTGGAAGTACAGGGCCTGTGGAAACTTCTTGAGTTCTGACTACAGCTCTGGGGTGGTGTTCTCCAATGATGTCCCATGACTTCTGTTCCTCTCCAACAATTTTGGAAGTAACAAATTCCCTGTATTATTATTAGGAGTATTGCTTCATATATCTAGAATGATTTCTATGTGCTGCACTGTTCATGTATTATATACTATTCGATTTTAGTTATTTCACTAAGTAAAGAATATGGGGGAAAAAACAACCTTGGGTAAATAGATATATAGTTCAGCGTTCTCCACAGAGAGAGAACAAATATATATATATATGTAAATGAGAGGGAATTTATTAGGGAAATTGGCTCTGGTGATTATACGGGATGAGAAGTCTTACATATGTCGTCTGCTAGCTAGAGATCCATGGATGCTGGTACTGTGGCTCAGTCCAAGTCACAAGGCCTCCGAACCAATGGTGTCACTCTCAGACTGAGACCAAAGGCTTGAGAACTTGGAGTGCCATTGCTGCAAGTTCCGGAGTCCAAAGGGCAGAGAACACAGAGTTCTGATGTCCAAGGGCAAGAGAAGAAGGTATCCCAGGTCCGGGAGACAGAGCATAAATTTGCTTTTTCTCTGCCTTTTTGTTCTATCTGTGCCTTCAGCCAGTTAGATGGTGCCCATCCACATTAACCACAGATCTTCCCCACTCAGTCCACCAACTTACATGTCAATCTCCCTTGGAAACACTCTCACAGATAAACCCAGAAACAATGCTTTACTGACTGTCTAGGTATCCCTTAATCCAGTCAAATTGACACCTAAAATTAACCATCACCATGGTTTAAGCCCACAAGATAAAAAAATTGATACATTGCTTACCTTAGAATAAAGAAGGATAATTGGCAATATAATCACTACCTTGAAATACATGAGAGTTTGCTTATTATGATAGTAATAATGGTAGTCACTGAGTAAAAGGAAATGGTGTGGTAAAAGTGAAAAAGAGTCCATGAGATACTCAGAAAAATATCTTAAGTTACTAAGGGATGAATAGCTAATGATGTAGGTCATAAAATTTGGGTCTTTGAAGAGCTTAAAATAATTCCCAACAATCTGCCTTTAATTTTAAGGGTTATCTGAAAGGGGGTTATGAGATTAGGGTCTTCTGACATATAAAAATTCATACTTGATATAGAAAATGTATACACTACTTTCTGACACATTTATCATTTTTACTGGAAAAAACATTAGTGATATTAGTAGGATATTTGGCTTGTGTTATGGTATAGACATTATGGTCCATCAATCTTCTAAAGGGAAATGCTTAGAAAACAAATTTAAATCTCCTAAGAAAAACATTTAAAAAATTCAGTCAGTTGGTATTTTGAAGATGCTTATTATCTTATTTCAGTAATGATTGTTGATTATGGTAATTGATCATTTCAATAATTTCTTATATAGATAATTGGTAAGAGTAATTTAAGTGCACTCCTATTTTAAATATTCTTAATTAGTAAAGCATATTTAAATAAATTACCATATTATTGAAGGTCACACATAAATATGGTTCACCAGATTTTACAAAGTTATTGCAAACTGTATTCTGTGATATTTATCTTTGAGATTAGCTCAGCAAAATCTAAGGCATATATTTTAGAAAAAAATAATTCTTATAATGGAGCATAGCTCTTACTGCTATAAACAAAATAAGGCACTGTGGTCACCAAATGTTTTTTACTCTTTTGCTTTTGATAAAAGAACGGTCTCTTTACACAGAAAAAGTAGTAATTTTTCAAAATGTTTAACAATAGGAACAGAAATTGAGAGAATGTTTGAGAAAATGTTTAATTCCCAAGAAAGGATTATTTATGTAAATATCTGATTATAACTGTATTTATAATCATATCTTCCAATTCTATATTTTCTATCTATATTTTCAACCAACATTTGGACAAAATACCGGTATGAATTGGTAAAATTTTGGTATGAATTTTTACATAGCCTAGGTATAAGAACTGATAGCACTCTTTTTAAACTTCTAATTCATATTGTGTGTAATAAACTATAAGAGACATACCATGGTTATAAAATCAAAATAGGGATGTGGTGAGCATTGTGGAGGGGAAGGGCATACCTCTAACCCTTCCTAGGGAGCGGCAAAGATATAAAATGTAACCAAAATGTCAAAAAAACCCAAAAACATTTATCGCGTGTCAGGCATGTGGGACGGGGGAGAGGGGACGGGTGTATACATATATAATGAGTGCGATGTGCACCACCTGGGGGATGGACATGCTTGAAGCTCTGACTCGAGGGGGGAGGGGAGGCAAGGACAATATATGTAACCTTAACAACATTTCTACCCCCATAATATGATGAAATAAAAAAAAGAAAAAGAAAAGAAAATCAAAATAGCCATACAGCCCTATTTAATTATCTTAACAGGGCCAACTCTATGGGTAGCTTAGCAGTGTGATGCAACCTGGCATGGGGATTTCCAGCTCTGGCTCAAAGATTATCAGGTCTCTATGAAAACACCTGAAAACTCTGGTTTCCCTAGAGATAAAACTACCTCAGAACAAATAAAACTTTCGTGAACCTTAAAATGAAGCTTACCCTTAAAAGAATAGCTTAAACTCCCTTTGTGAAAGAAACACCCGTTAACTGACCCAAACTTAGACCCAGGTATAAGAAAGGTGAAAAATCTCCCAAACTCTGAGAAGCAGAATTCTCCTGATCGGTCACTTACTTAACTGATCCCTTGACTTTATCTGGCCCATATTATCAGCTTGCTCTTATTGTTCATCTTGAAAGAGCACTGCCGGAATAAACCACTTGAGCATCAGATAATGTCTAAGATTCATCTTTGATGGGAAGTGGACCAAAGGGGAGAAATGGTCTCTGGGGAAGCTGGTGAGCTAGGACCACCTGAGAGGCCCAAACAGGACGTTGTCTGAATGCCTTTGTATAAAACCATATCTTGATTTTTACAAGGGAAGCTATTTTTGAAAATTTTCAGAAAAGTGAGAGATTAAATTTGCAATAAAATTATTGTGGTATTGTAGAAAATATGATTGCTTTAAAATATTATCCTTATTGATACTGAAAGGCCTGACTTCAGTATTATATAATTTGTTCATGTAAAAAAAAAAAAAAAAAAAAAACCCTTGCACCCTCTAAATCTATTGAAATAAAAAAATATATAATCCTTATTGAAATCAAAAGATATTTATTGTGAGGATCAATTTCTTTTTAAAAAATAAGACTGAGAATTTTTTGGCAAAAGAAGGAATATAATATAGTTATATATTAGAAGGAAGAATTTTCTATGAAAGTTGTAGGTTAAATTATCCAGTTTAATCAATACGTTCTTGACAAAAAGCATATAGTTGATGTGTTCTTAGTTAACAAGCATTCATATTATTTTGGAGAGTTAAAAAAATGGATAGGGCTTATAAATTAAAATAATTTTTTCTAAGCATAGGCTTTCAACATTAAAAAAATTCAATGTTCCAAGTTACTTTATGTTAAAATGTTAAGCATCTTTATAGGTTTTATGGATTATTCTTAGATTCATGTATCATTATCACTCTAACTAAAATCTTCAGGCTATCTTAAAATAAGATAATAAATCATTAAACTCTAAATGAAACTTCCAAATCTCCAAATAAAACTTTTGAAAGAACAAATGAAGTGCTAGATGTTGTTAAAAATACAATTTAGAGTTTAGAAAAACCATAATGATATTTAATGAAAAAATAAAGAAAGAAAATAGTTAGTGTGGTAGCCTCCAAGGAAATCAGTGGTACTGATAACTAAATAATTAGAATTGGGATTTTGTGAACATCTTTATTAACCTTATATTAATTTGCAAAGTGAAGATAGAAAATAGAGAAAGCCTGATTCCCAGAAGTTACTTTGAACTATGCAGAAAATAAATAGGAATCATAATAAAGGTGATGCTCATCTAATCTATAACCAAATTAACCCTTATACTTCCTTTGAATCAAACTTCTAAAATATGTTTATTTTCATTTTATTGAAAATGATGAACCCCACAAATTGCTTCTTTGTAAGCTGAACAGATTCTGTTATATTTAGTAGACATAATAATAGTAGATACAGGGGAAGGAGAGCAAGGCGTGTGCAAATGCATGTGCAAACATTTATATATAAATATATGTCAAAATACATACACCATGTCTATTGAACCATGACACATCTCTAAAGTAGCATTGCATTCCAGGTTTTCCAGGGATGTGGGTGACAAATGAAAGTAGTACAAGTCTTATAGCAATCAGGGTCATCATATAGCTACAGGCTTGCAATAGCGACCAACGTAAGATTAAAAAGGCATATTGAATTTATAGAGAATTTTGAGTGAAAAGATTATGCATTTCCTGAAAATAAGATCTTTTCCTGAATTCCTGAGTTACCTGTAGTCAATTTCATTATTGTCCATTAACAGAGAGATGAATGTGACAATATATATTCAACAGAATCATCTAAATTACTAACTTTGCAGTCAGGGTCAGGTAATTTGGGTGTTTCTCTAAATGTGCAGTTTCATAAAAAGTGGCTGTTACTAGCTCGACTTTCCTCTTTATGAAATGGTTTTGCTAAATGTAAGAAACTCCAAAAATATACTCATTGGAAATACAAAGCTAAAACTTTGTTAGTTATTAACTAAAATGCTAAGATTCAAGGGCCATTAATACTACATTTACTAAAAAATGTAATTGTACAACATAGTCTACCCTTATATGTAACTTGCCAATTTCATCCGCATTTGCATTGTCTGAAAAAATGGGTATTTCCTCATTTTATTTATCTTATATGCTTGACAGAAAGAATTTAGGTAAAGGTCTTTGCCGATGGAATCAGTGTATTGTCATTATCTTAATGGGTATTTTAAACACTTTTTTAAGTTCCACAAACTATTTTAAATGCTTCGTGTACATTATTCTTTCTAATCATCTAACCCTGTGAAATAGGTAACATTATTGACCACATTTCCACAAATCAAGATTTAGGAAAATATATTAAGTCAATTGTTCAAAGTTACTTCAGTTATTAACAGGTCTAGAGTATGACATCTTTTACTTCAAAACCCATGCTCTTAACAACAATGCATGTTAGATGTGAAAGCAGCCTTATAAATTATCATACTATTTTAACCACTTTGGGACCACGCTCACTGGCCGTGGAACCTTGCCCACAGCCGGCACTCATAGTCTGCCCCATTGTTTGTGCTGTGCATTGACGACGAATGCGTTTTGCTCTTGTGTGATGAGGGTAGCTTTAAAGCACTGAAAGCTTGTTTTACTTTACAGGCAGCTTTAGGAAAATAACAAATAACTCCTATTAAGCACTTGTTAAAAGGTCACAGATTCGTAGTAACTTATTAGCTGAACGTACACACTGCAACTGCAGAGATAAAAGTAAAACCTTTTGGCTGTCGCGACGCTCGCGTTCATCTGTGGCTGTCGACTATAGTCTATGCTGGGCTGTGCGCGTTCATCTGTGGCTGACGACTATAGTTGATACTGAAGTGGTTAAAGATAAGAAAGTTGATTCCCAAGATAATTTATTAATTTTTCCAAAGTCACAAAATAAGAGGAGAACCAAAATTATTTAAGTTATTAAGTATGAAATGTCTGATTTCCTTAAGTACTAAGTTTGATATCTCTGACATTTCGCTTTGACATTTTCTGTTTTATTTTTATTGTAAAGGTACATCCTCACTCTTCCAAACCACACTTTGGCTTGTGATTATCTTTCAAATTTTTTAGAGCAATTTTTTTGAAACCATGGATAAGTCAAAAATTCGTGTTATTTTCGAATATGAGTTCCGTCATGGAACCAATGTAGTACAGATAGCTGAGAATATCAAGGAAGTGTTTGGGAAGGATGTAGCTAATGAATACATAGTATGTTGATGGTTTGAGAAGTTCCATTCTAGTGATTTTAATTTTGAAAATGAGCCATGTGGGCAACCTGAGATCAAGATGGATAATGATGAGCTGAAAGCTATAGTGGCTGCGAATCCATCTCAAACTATGCATGCAGCAAGGTTTGACATTACTATTTCAACAATATTGGACCATTTGAAACAAATCATCAAGGTAAAGAAGCTGGATAGATGGATTCTGTATGAACTGTAAGAGTGTCACAGAGAAGTTGTCTCGAAGCTTGCCTTTCTTTGCTGTCACAATATAAAGGCGAACCAAAGGATTCACTTTGTTAATCACAAGCTTTCTGCACAATGGTTGGATAAAGATGAAGTGCCAAAACACAGTCCAAAACCAAATATTCATCAAAAAAATCTAATGGTATCTGTTTGGTGGTCCAGCACTGGTATTATCCACTACAGCTTCATGAAACCATGAAGTCAATCCATTACAGCAGATGTCTACTGCAACCAATTGGATGAAATGACGAGGGTGCTTGCAGTTAAGCAGCCTGATATTGGTCAATAGAGACAGGCCAATCCTCTTGCAAGACAACGCTGGACCACATGTCGCACAAACAATGCTGCTCAAACTACAGAGACTGATCTTGGAAACTCCATCATCTACTATATTCACCAGACCTTCCACCAACTGACTACCACTTCTTCCAGGCCTTGGACCACTTCTTACAAGAAAAAATGTTGAATTCTCAACAAGCTGTGGAAAACACCTTTCATGATTTTATTGCGACTGGCTCTCCGAGCTTCTTTGCTTTTGGCATAAACAAGCTACCATTAAGATGACAAACTGCATGGCGCGTACTTTGATTAATTGTACTGCCTCTTGTTTGAGGTATAATAAATTACACTTTTGATTTGAAATCAGACATTTCATATCTAATGACCTAATAGATTCTAAGTCAAGTGGTTTCTTTGTTTATGGCTATTTTAATAATTCTATATTGCTAATATAATGATTTATTTTAAAAGCCCAATTTTGTCATCAAATTAGTTTTATTCAAAAAAGTTAATTTGTTTTCAAAAGAAACCTTTCTAAAGAAAGGTTCTTCAGAAATATAGTGGCTCAACCAAATAAAATCTACTTATTCTGCCCTTCAAAATAAATAAATAAATAAACCCCCAAATTAAATTTAGTCTACTAGAGAAAAATTAGCAGTAATTAAAATTTAATCTAATTGAAATTATGGAGGAAAGAAAATTGAAATGATAAATATCAGTATATTTACAGTTGGACTATGTTGTCAAAAATTTGTGGAGTCTGAAAATATTTACCACTCTGCATTTCCTATACAATCGAAAAAGAAATTAAAAGCAGGTAGTATTCTAAGAGCTTTACATTTTCTATATGTGTGAATCTCCCACACTATTCTAAATCATAGACTCTCACTCTCCTCATTTTACGGATAAAGAAACTGAGGCTTAGAGGAAGTAAAATTATACAGCTGAAAAAAGAAAGGAACAACAATCAATCAATCTCAAAATTATCTCCCTATAAAAATATTTCTATAATCAACATTATTTCTTACCTCAGGAAAAGTGGAGAAAAGAAAACAATGTGTTTTTATAATAGGGATATAACATTTCACCTTTTAAAAGGGTTGTGGTTAAACCACCAGGAGAACACATATTTAATTAATTATCAAAACACAGCTTAATTATGTTATCTCATTAATGAGTTCTAAAAGGTTAATAAGATTCTTCTACATGTTACCACCAAGAGATACTTTAAATCAGAATACTGGTCAAAATTTACTGAATATGGAAATTGGAAATTTACATTAACATAAATATACTTTAATTCTTTAGAGTTCTCTGCCATGTTAATGAACTATAAATTAACAATTGAGTTATTTTGGGGGGATGCCACATTTCTTATGTATTGTGACCCTATGTACATGGTTTAATTATAAATACAATGGTCTTTTTCATGTGGACTTGAAAAGAAGTCTCATTATCACAGTTTTTCTAATTTTTGCCAGGAAAAAATTATTTCCTAAAATGGCCACCATTTTATTAATTAGCTTTATTTATGTTGACTTTGACTACTTACAAAATATGTAATTCATCCTCAAAGGGCAAGATTTAAAAATATTGGAATAAAGAAAAGAGGTTTTTTTGAATGTAAGAAAAGAAATTGACAAAAATTGTGAAAAAAGAATGATTGTTAGATAAAGTAAATAGTTTTGAAAGGCAATTACTTTGAAACTATTGATATTCATTTAGATGTAATTTCTAGAATATTCATTTTAAAAATCTGATACATTTATTTTACAGTATTCATAAATTAAATTTCAATATCTTCACAATAAGTTTTTTGATTTTTTAGCCAATCAGCCCAGCACTAATGCCTAGAAAGGTATAGTGATAGTTTGGTTATTCTTGGTTGGGTCCCTCAGATTTATTCTTTACTTTTCTCTGCCTCCTTCATAATCAGGAGGACTGTGTCACCCATATTGGGTTTTTGATTAGTTTCTCCTAATGGAAGTCACCAGCTGGAGACCACATTATGGAGGAGAGGAAGGTTGGCATATTTATTCGTACTATTCTGTTCTGCCCCATTAGTGTCTGGAAGAATCTAAATCTCCAGTTTGCTGACCTTCAAACAATATAAGCAATGTAAGAGCTAGAGGTACATTGCTCCAATTACATCATCCCATCCCTTTGCTTCTTTAGCCTTATGGATGGTAACTGCTTCCCACTATTGCTAATCCCTGAATGCCTCACCAGTCCTTGCTGGTTCTTTTAATGTGATTTACTCACTATGGATAATCCTATCATTCAGTTATCTTCAGTTTACCCTTGTCAGTGCACCATCCATTTTTGGTACAAGACTAATATATGCACATACACAAAATATATCCCCCACAATCTTCTTTTGTATCACATTTTTCTTGATGTATAGAAATTTTTAAAATACAGACAAAATATTGGCCTTCTTAGAGTTCACAGTCTTGGTGGCTAGTCATCAAACTTATGGGATTATAGTGCACAGGAAATAAAGTGATGAACAGGCATAGGAAATGTGAGAGATAAGGGATTACAATTTTTGATAGGTTTTCCAGGTATGACCTCACTGAGAATGTGGCATGTTAGAAAATATTTAAATGAGGCTATGGAGATATTTGAAATAAAAATATTTCATAGAAGTGACTTACTTTAGTACTTTCAAAAAATTGTTTTGTGTGTAACAAATTATATCAGTTTTTGTTTCACCGAGAATGTTTTTATTTTACCTTCACTTTTGAAGGATAGTTCTGCTGGGCATAGAATTCTAGGCTGACATTTTTTTTTTCAACACTTTGAATATGTTGTTCTACTACCCTCAGGCCTTCATTTTTTCTGGAAGATAGTCAGCTATTGAATGTACTGTTGTTTCCCTGGATGTTATAAATTATTTTCCTTTTGCAGCTTTCAGGATTTTTTGTCTCCTTTTTTTTTTTGTTTTTTGTTTTTGAATAGTTTGAGTATGTTGTACCTATGTGTGGATTTCTTTTTGTTTATCCTTCATTGAGTTTGTTGTACTTTTTGCATCTGTAGATTAATATTTGTATGAAATTTAAAATGTTGTTAGCCATTGCTTCTTCAAATAGTTCTTTTCCCACTTCTCTCTCTTCTCATTTGCCTCCTAATATGTGTATGTTGATGTTCTCACCGACCTATGATGCTTTCATTTTTCTTCATTTTTTTTCTCCTGACCTTTTAGATCATTTCTAATGATTTATTTTCAAGTAAATTGTTTCCATCTTCTATGCCTCACATCTGCCATTTAGTAAGACATGCATTTTTTACTTCAGTTGTATTTTTTAAATACAAGATTGCTATTTGGTTCTGTTTTTATACTTTCAAGTACTTCATTGAAAATCTCTGCATTGAGTCAACATCAGCATGTTCTTTTTTACAGACAGTTTCCTTTAGATTTTTAAACATATTATAATAGTTTCTTTCAAGTCTTTGATAAAATCTGGGCAACACTCAGAATCTTTGCACTGACTGGAATTTTTATTTCTGAGTATGGATCATACTTTCATATTTCTTTGCATGTCTTATAAGTTTTTGTTAAAAAGTGGACATTTTAGATAACATACTGTTACAACTCTGGATTTTGATCCTTCTCTACTCCTTAAGGATTTTTGTTGTTGTTGTTGCTTTTTTTGTGTTCTTTAGAAATATATTGCGATTAACTGTGCAAAGTCCATCTCCCCTGCAGTGATTGGCTACATATGTCTCTGCTTTGTATGCTTGTTTTTTTGCTTTGTTAAGTCTGGCTTCCCAGGTGTTGTCCTTATGTTTACAAAGTGTTATAGTCAGGCAATGATCAGTGAATTATTGTCATCAAAGATCTCAAGTCAATAATATTCCCATTATTTTCTGATGGATGTATGTGTAGATTGTATATGTCTCCTCTGTTGGTGTACAGCCTCTTAATCAGCTAGGGTTATGTGGATATATGTGGCTCTGTCCATTCTTCCCTGTACATGAATACAGAAGGCAGCCATATATGTGTGGAGAGCCTATCATTATCTCTATAGCTGTTGTATTTCTAGAATCTCCCTATTAAATATCTGTGATGATCCATTGTCTATCCTAAATGGGAGTGCAACAATAGCTAGCTTAGTCTCTGGACTTCTTTGTTCATTTACAACAGAGATTGTTACTTTTACTGAAAATGCCACCAGACATGGACTTTTTTGCAGGCTTTTGTTTTGCTTTTTTCTTTTGTTACAAATTAAGCAAGATCCTTTTAGCAGTAAAGCTGCTGCATCTCTCAGTATGCCTCTACTGGAGCCACCATCCTATCGAACTGGGGATGATGGGTAAAGTATTAGGGTAAAAAAACCACAGACACTTATTTTTCTTACCTGTAAATCAGAAGTTCTTTATGAATAAATTTCTCAATTTTTGTTTCTTTCATCAATCTCCAGAGACCTAAAATGGTTATTTTTGACAGTTTGGTCCAGTTTTATAGTTATATGTGAAGAGTATTTGCCAAGCTCTTCTGTACACCAGACCAGATTCCCACCTTCCACTGAAGGGTTTTAAATAGAGGAGTGACTGATTTGACTTGTCTTAAAATAGTTAGTATGTATGCTTTAACCTTTAGGGAGAAAGGGGAGAATAAAGGAAATTAATTAGTAGACTATTTCAGTAATACAAACAACAGATAATTCTGGTTTACACAAAGTAATAGCAATGAACATCTGAAGAAGTGGTTACATTCTGATATCATTAAAGGGTTTGATGGTGGATGAATGAACAGCACAAGAGAAAGATAAAGAATATTCCCAACTTGTACATAAACATCCCACGGAAATTTACAGCTGACCCTCTGTATCCATGGGTTCTACATATGTGGATTCAACTAATTGTGGATCAAAAATATTTGGGGGAAAAATTCACAAAGTTTCAAAAATGCAAAACTTGAACTTGCTGCTCACTTAGTACTACGTTGAATCCATACAGATGAAGCGATATGTAGAAATTGTATTAGGTATTGTAAATGAGCTAGAGATGATTTAAATTATAAAAGTGGATGTGTATATGCTGTTTATATGCAAATACTATGCCTTTTATACAAGAGACTGTAGATTTTGGTATCTATTGGGGGTTCTGGAACAAATCTCCCACAGATACCAATATACAACCATACTGTAATGGAAGAATTTTCAAGAGGAGCAAATTTGCGGTGTTTATATATATATATATATATATATATATATATTAGTATTTCAGGAGTTCAGCATATAAAGTTTAATATTTATTTTACTTTCAGAGATGTTAAGTCAACAATTGAAAAAGATTGGAGCTTAGGAGAGAGCTCAAGTTTAGAGACAAAAATGTAACATTTATAAGAACATAGGTGGTATTTAAAATCATAATATAGATGAAATTATAAACGAAGTGAAAGTAGTTAAAAAAGAAGAGCTTCAGGAATGGATTCATGGGTTATACCAATGTTTAGAGATCATAAAGATTAGGAAGAACCACTAAAAGAAACTGAGGAGTATCCAAAAAAGTAATTCTTAATCCTGGCAAGTCTGCTGGAATCAAAGTGAAAATATATTTTCAGAATGAGATGAGGATTAATCTTGTGAAATGTTACAGTTGGGTTAAGCAAGATGAGGACTAAAAATTGAAGATACATTTAGCAATGCAAAATTCACTGATGACCTTGCTAAGAACAGTTGTGGGGCAAAAGCCTAACTGGAGTTAAAAAGTAAATGGGAGATAAATTTGAAGCATTATTTATGAATAATTTTTTTCAAAAAAAATTTTTTTTTTGCTATGAGAGAAGAGGAAAAATTGAATGTAATAGGATTATAGCTGGAGGATTATTGGGTTACTGAAATAATTTTAGTTCTTTTTAGAGAGGAGAAAAATAATTTTTTTGGTAATAATTCATTAGTGTGGGGAAAAATAACAACTGAAGAATGAGAAGTAGAAAGATCAACAGGAGTAGGTAAGAGGGAATGGGATTTAGTGCATAGGTGAAGATGCTGCCTTGGGCTGGAAGAAAGGGCAATTAATCCACAGGGCCTTAGAGAATATATGGGTAGAAATGCATATAGAAGATGGGTATGGTTATGGGGACTGGTCTTCTAATTTTTTAGAAGTCACCAAGTGACTAATTATTCAGCTTTTAAAAAAAAGAAATTGTGACATAACTACAACATGGATGAACCTTAGAGATATTATGCTAAGCGAAATAAGCCAGACAGAAAAGTACAATTGTTGTATAATTTCACTTGCATGAGGTACCTAGAGTAGTAAATATCTCAGGCACAGAAGTAGAATAGTGGTTGCCAGAGGCTGGAAGAAAAGGAGAAGAGAGAGTTATTACACAATATGTACAATTTCAGTTTAGAATGATGAAAGTATTCTAGAAATGGATAGTGGTAATGATTTCACAGTAATGCGAATGTACGTAATGTCACTGAATTGTACACTTAAAATGGTTAAATTTTATGTTGTGTATATTTTATCACAATAAAAATTCTGAAAAAACAAAATTAGAAAATATAAGCAAACAACAACAAAAAAGCATTGGAGAGAGTTTAGATGAACAGGATAAAAAATATTCAAGGAGTGAGAAATATTGATCTTTTCCATTACCAGGGGTATATTTACTAAAAAGGTATTATATACTAGATTTATTTGAATTAATTAAACAACCTATAATTATAAAATATTACATGGTTGTAGCATACTAACCCTAAGAATTTGAGAAAATTTTGATCTTACTGACCTTAATTTCACTGAAATTGGAAAGAATGTGATTCGCTAAAAGTACTAGAGGAAGTAATGGCATATTTTGGTTAGAAACTTGAATGCAGGAAAATTTTTAAATAATTCTCTTTGGTGAATATAGGTGTTAAATTAAATTTTGCTTAAATTTGCCTTCATAGGTAGCATCGTGCCACCTTAGTTAGTATGTAAACAAACTACAACCCAACTAAAGTATATTCTTGTGTATATTCTTGTGACATACAGCTGTGTTTCAGCCAATTACAGCAGCCAAAATAATGGAACAACAAATAACAAACTGATCATACAATGGCCATATAAGGCAAATGCCAAGCTGTTAGCAATCAAACTGTTTCTGCATGCCACTATTTTTTTCTGTTTATAAATACTGCCTACCCATGTTGCTGAGTAGAGCTCTCTGAACTCTCCTAGTTCAGGGTGCTGCCTAATCCATGCATTGTTTTTGCTCAAATAAACTCTGCTAAATATAATTTGCCTAAAGTTTTTCTTTTTAACATAGGGAAGAGCTGACTGATAGGTGTGTCAATCTCAGTTAAATTCCTCCTATTGAGCTCTATGTATTGTTGCAAATTTGCTGTGCTTTGTCATTTTTTTTATTTAGCACCACACAGCACTGTGCATGCAGGCAGCATATGGCTAAAATTTAATATATGAATAAAATAAAATGTATCAATAAAAAGTTGTGTTTTTAAAGTTTAATGCGTATCCCTTCCACACAGGCACACACCATATTCTGCATTTCGTTTTCCTTATCCATTCCTCTGGAAACTCATTTAACATAGTCTCTCTTTTCATGGATCCCTAATTAGAGCATACGTATTCTTGGAAAATACATCTAGATATAATGTTTTGCTTCAGTTTTTCAAAAACAAGTTCAAAAGATTATCATTTTGTGAGTTCATCAATGCAAGAAACTTAAAGTGATTTTAGTCTAATCCTTTCCTATCCCTGCAACATATGCAGAAATGAGTAGTTAAAAAATAAATAAAATAAAAAGACATAATGTCTTGACTAAGTGCAATGCACATGAAAGGCACTCAGTACATATTCATAGAATGCATGCTGAGTGAATGCCAAGTTATAAAAGAAAGCTGAGAATAGAGATCTTACAAATTTGGGTGTAGTTTTCTTTCCAGGATACTCAAGGATTTTTCCTAGTACAATTACATAATTATAAACTAGGCTAAATATAGGCTGTCTAAACAGGTCCAAACATATTACATTACTGATTCCCAGTTGAAGACAGTTTCAGTTATAGTCTGTTACTTAAACTGATATTTAAAATTACTTCACAAAAGTTTTCATAAATCAGAATTATATGATGGAGCCCAAATTGCTCATCTTACAAATGAACTAGAAAATTAATACAATTAAAATTATGTCATTAATTTAATTATTTTAAAACTGCAGAAAAACTGAAAATGGAATTTTCTGAACTTTGTTCTAAATTACATTTTCAACAATAACCCTGTGTTTTTGATCTACAACTAAGTAAATTAATAGTTCACAGAAATCATGACTACAGGAAGCAACTAAGTATTCTAAATACATTTATGCCAAGAACAGCTCTTCATTTTCTTTCTTTAAGGCTAACACACAAAAAGGAGGGGTAATTTTGTAATAAAAGGCATTTAATCAACTGAAGCAAAATTTTCTTAGCTCATTGGCAGAAGGTATGTATTTCCTTGCCAATCATTGTTTTTGTTAATTAGACAATTAACATTTTTATTGTATTAAAAGAGCTTAATTACCTTAATTATATCAGTCCATATTTCAAGGTATGGAGAAGAATGTAAATAGAAAAATAAGTTTATGCACTTGAGGATTTTTGTTTACTTCCAAATTAAATTAATATACGAAACTCAAAAAAACCAGTAAACAAGATAAATTAAAGATTGACATTTTAACATGATGGCATTTAAAATCATACTAAATAAATTTGAGTAAAATTTTAAAAATTGAAACATATGAATATTACATCTGTCATAGTCACATGCATGTATCTATCTCTTCTAATACACACATATGAAAAGAAACATATCTAATATATCATGGATCTCATACACATGACAGAAATCATTAAATATATTTTTATATGTTTTAAGTTATTTGTGACAATAAGCCCTCAATTTTGTCACATGTCATGAGTCAAACTAATGCCCCTTGGGGCAATGCATCCATTTTAGTGTGTTTCAATAAACACAGCCCATGTGATTGCTACATAAGAAATTATATTAACTTCTTAACTTCATGCATTGTTCTCTTCTGAAATGTCTAGGTACATATGAATTTGAATATTTGATATACCTGTTAAACTATCATTTCATCACCAACATTAACATTGTGTTGCACACTTCATTAATATAATTTATATTACTTCACAAGTGATCAGTCATCTTAGATCAAATCGAATTTAATTGCTGCTATTTTCACTATGTTTATAAAATATCAATTTCATTTCACCAACTCTTCATTCTGTATGCCTAACACATTCTTGGGATATGAATATCACAGAAAAAACTTAGATTAGTTCTATCTCATTGGTAATTTATATGTTATATGTTATATTGGGAATAATGCAATAATAGTTACATTACATTGTAATTCTTACTTTTAAAACATTAGAGAGCTTAAATATGCTATCTAATAATATTTATTATGAACACAGTTAATTTTAATTTCATTTATTGTGAAATTATTTACACCAAGACTGTTTTTTAAACTGAATTTGACTCATTAAACACCTATATGTAGTATATTTGTTTATTCAAATTGTTTAATAATTGCTTCATATTCTGAAAAGCCTTTGTATTTCAAAGAGTCTGTGATCACTTAATGGCACATTTAGCCACAGTACTCACGCACAAAATACAGTCCCTTCTATTGTCATAATGAAATTACACTCCAGGCCCTTAATAAAATTTAAAACTCCATGAATCCTTTCCAGTTTGTTTTTGCTTATTTATAAATACAATATTGACTCCTCTCATAACATGCATGCTAACACTCATTTTAGGTAAAGTTTTACTTGTTTATATTTTTCTTAGTATATTATAAATAAAAAGAATTGATAAATTAATAAAATATTTTAGAATGCAATCTTCTTGGTATTTTTCAGTACACTTTGATACATTATTATAATGCTAAGATATAATTTTAGTTACTGAATAAATAATATATAGCTTCAAAAGTTAACTCCTCCTTCTCTTGTTACTATGTGCTTAGCACAAAGTTTGAACAAACAAATGAAAACAAAGAAATGATATAAAATTTTTAAAACAAAAACTTTTTGGGGATTTCCCAATGTATTAGATTATCTGCTTGCTCTACTTTTTCTAGAATAATCTAAACAAATTAAATCAGGTAGCTCAAAGGTTCCTCTGCTCTAATGTTTGACTTGCATTCTGGCACAATGACACTGGACTCTCCACTGATTTCTAAATTGCTTTATTGTGTAATTTGGGAGGACTAGAGGAATAGAACGTACAATCAGAGGCAGCTGGTCGAAACAGGTGTTGCAGAAAATTATAATCCTACTTTGATTAATCCTGTTTTTTACAGCCGCCCTCTAGTTATGCATGACAGGTATCCAAATAATCAAACATACAGTCTTCATTGCAACAATCTGAGTTATTGTCAGGAGAAACATCAGGAATTACTGAAGCACTGATGCCAAAATAATGTGTGTTTCATGAAACAGGCTTTTGTTATTCCATTATCTCTTCCATTTTCTGAGAAAAAAAATATAAGTGAATGTGTGCCTGTATGTGTGTGTGTGTGCGTGTGTGTGATCTTCATCACAAAATATGAATTTTTATGTTTATAATGGTGGTGTTAAATAACCCAAAAACTTAAAATTTGTCTTTTCAAAATAATTTTAAAATGCAGCTTTATGTTAACAGATTCATGGTAATTGTTTTATGTAGCATCTGAAATTATAAACGCATTTCTAACAAGACATATACAAGATTATGAATCGGTGTGCAGTTATTTAAAAACTGTAGTATTTTCATTTGTGTGCCAATATGCTGTTAAAGTATTTCTTCTGATCTACTTATTCTTTCTCAACACACAGCAATCACCATCCTGAGTCACACACAGCTTAGTGGAGCTGTCCAGCATTCAGACTTTTTTGAGAATGGGTCTGTTGATATATCTAGTATAAGGACTGGCTCATAGGTGACTTTGGGGTGTCTGAAACTAGTCCTTTCAGAAGAGCCAAGGCATGCAAAAGTTTCTTTGTCTCATTTTGTAAATCAATTTTAGTTAAGTAAATGAATAATTAGGATAAAAATAGAAGAGTTAAAGTAGACACAAGCAGTTGTGTATTTATGAGACTTAGTGAAATACCATAGTCATTTATAAATCTTTGACCCACCTTTCCTTGTTTTGGTCACAATGTTCTTCTGCTTAAAGTCCTCCAACGTCTTCCTATCTTTCTTAAGATAAAAGCCAAAGAAATGACCATGGCCTACAATGCTTAATATGACCTGCTCCCCATCAGTCACCCTCTATTATCTGTGGATACAATTTAATATTGACCTCCTCCTTCTCACTTCACTCCAGACACACAGATCTCCTTGCTATTCTGATATTTATCTTCTGCCAGATACACACATGACTTATTCCCTTACCTCAAACAGGTCTTTGTGCAAATGTCACCTTCACGATTAAGTACTTCTGTAACTTCCCTATTTAATATTACACCCCCCAGCACTGCTTTTCTACCACGCCTGCTTTAAATATTTTCATACTTGCTACTTTGAAAACAAATTTAGATTTACAGAAAAGCTGCATAGGTAGAACAGGCACTTCATGTATACCTTTCATGCATTTTTCTCTAATCTTAACATTAAATCTAACCATAGTATATTTTCCAAAGCTGAAGAATTAACACAGGTACCATACTAAATTGATACAATACTATTGAATAAACTACAGCTTTTATTCATATGTCTCCAGTTTTTCTATTAATGTCTCTTTTTGACAATCTAATCTAGGATACCATATATATTTAGTCATGAGTCTTTATTTTCCTTGTCTCTGTGACAATTTCTCAGTTTTTCCATGTTTTTCAAAGCCTTGAAGAGTGTTGGACAGGTATTTTGTAAACTAGCCTTGGATTATGGACTTTTTTGGTAAGTAGAGAAAAAGGTAATCTCTCTCTATATATAACTGAGATTTCTTCTGTGAAGAATTGTCTCTCCTTCCTCATTTATTAATATATATTCAATCATTTATGATAACATGTATTCATGGATATTATTTTATTATTTGAGTTTGAATACAAAACTTTCATTACTATTTTGTTGATCAAATCATTCCAGATTTGGCCATTGGGAGGTCTTCTTTATTGACTCTTGTATTCTTTTGAAATGCCCTTCCTTTTTTATTTTTAGAACTTCTTAAGTTCTGACAGTATAAGACCTCAGGTTTA
Organism: Cheirogaleus medius; assembly: GCA_008086735.1. Lineage (NCBI taxonomy): Eukaryota > Metazoa > Chordata > Mammalia > Primates > Cheirogaleidae > Cheirogaleus > Cheirogaleus medius. The sequence continues at coordinate 32,870,794 of VBSM01002121.1, read as the reverse complement.
TTTTGTATTTACCCTTGCACGGCATTAGACCATTTTTCCAAAAAATATTACTGATTCTAGATCTCAGTGGACAGACCTAGGAAATATATGTCTACTGACCCATTTATTTATACCCACACATATCTGTGTATCTGTATTTATGTCTTTTATGTCTTTGAATGCATATTCAAGTAAGCATTAGGTCATATTGGTAGCTCTGATTTTAGTCCAGCCAGCACCATAGGTTTCATTTGAGCCTTTCACCCTTTCTTGGAAGGTAAGAAACATGACTCCCATTAACTTCAATTCATTTCCTTATTTGTTCAATACTAGTTTACATGTAAAGTGATTTTAGATTCACTGTGAGATAAACATGTACTGAGTATACTATAGTGTTTATGTATAATTCTTTTGCATTTAATCTTCATGTATCCAGTCAAAATACTGCTTTTCCAAGTTACATATGTCAGTTCTTTTTTTCCTACTTTCTCCAGGAAGGTTATGTTATGTATTTGCAATGCTCATTTGCCACAGTCTGCATTCTAAACTATATACACTAAAACCCTGTTGTTGTTGTTGTTGTTATTGCTGTGTTTTCCATTCAGTAAAGGTCATTCTTTGTGGTATACAGTTGTATGAGTTTTAAAAAAGGGGTGGAATCATCTGTCCACTACCCTAGAGCCATTCTGAGGCTCTGTGTAATCAATCCCTGATCTGTCATCCAACCCCTGCAGTAGTGGAGGAAGGTTAGGCTCTTGGGGGCCTAGGATGGAGCATGAGGTGTAAAAAGTAAACAGTTCCTTTTAGAAACCTTTATCTAGTCATCTAATTTTCATCCTAAATCCCTGCTTTCAGATGTACACAGTACTCTGAGTCCTCATTCACACTAGGGTTTTGCCTTATAAAATGAACTTCTTTTGGAAGTTCCCCGTCTTCTACCACCTTGCAGCCTTAAATGTTAGTTTTTACCAGTTTGCTAAATTAGTTACCACTATCCATCTACTTTAAACCTAGAACATTTCATTAGCTCTCTTTCTTCTACTATCACCATAAATTACATTCTCTTTGTCTTTTGGGCTTATTCCATCACTAAAATTTACTAGAGTTTAAGACAGACACATAAATTAATATATATACTTAATCCTTCATATTTAAAGAAATCCACAACATGGACAGGATTTGAAACTGAAATTATTGAGTGAGAGAACCAAGTTCCAAAAAATGTATATGTTACAAACCATTTTTGTAAATATATAAATATTTTTTAATGAACTGGTTAACTATAAACCAATATTATCATGCTATTTTTTCTGGAGATGATGTGGGATATGCCTGAAAAGGGGAACAAAGAACATTTTAATGTTCACTGTAATGTTCTACTTTGTTTAAAAAAATTCTAAATTAAAAAGGTTAATTATTATAATAATTTAAGTACAGAGGATATGTGGATATCTGTCATAATATTTCTATTCATATTTCATAATTTAAAAATGAAAATTTACCATTGTAAAGTTTTCTTAATGGTTAAGAATATATTTTCTTCCTTGATGATTATATATTTATCATAAGACAAACTTCTGGGAATTTTTGATATCAAGTAAGGTGATATATCAGATTTCTATCTTTTGTCCACTTTCAATTTCTATCATGGAAAATGTTACCAATTTATATATGTAGGAAATAAAATGAAAAGTAACATTTTCTTAAAGGCTAATCTGAGACATCCTTTGTAGCAATATAGTAAATGACAGTAATAGATCAAATAGGCTAACTAATAGCAGAAAGAAAACTCTTGCTTTCTAGATAGTCAATATGCATGCACTTTAAAATATATTTTCTTTATTAAGGCTCCTATAACAATCCAGAGTAGTTTGGCTATGATATCGTAATATGTATAAATAATGCTAAAAATTCATATCCACTTCATTTTTCCCATGTAGAATACCACATTTTTCAAAAGTTTCAAAATTCATTTATTTCCTTTAGAATTGACCAGTAAATAAATGAAATGAAAAAATCACACAGAGCCATGACATATTTGTTTTACTCCAATAATTATATATTATAGATATAAAAAGCCTAAGCCGACCATTTTTATCACTGTAGCCAGTAAGATTTCGTTGTTGGTGGCAGATCTGTACACATTCCAAAAATTTACTTTTAAAGATACCTACAAAGGACTTCTCTTGGCATTAGTCAACAGGGTGTATGACTGTTTTAATGTGAACACTTGGGCTCAACATCTGTCATTTTCTTTGCAGCTCATGCCCTGCACCCTTGCTTTTTCTTTTTGTTTCCAAACATTTACTATCTGTACTAGGTTACTTTGCTTTTCTCTTCTCCTTTGTTTTAAAAGACATTTTTAATAGAAGTATCTTTCATTTGTATGTTATAAATATAATCTATGCTGACTAAAACATTCAAATAATGCAGACATTTACACAATTGAATACAACATTTTTTAAATTCCCTTTTCATTAATTTCTAATTTTATCCTATTTGTTTAGAGAACATGATTTTATTTCAATATTTTTAAATTTATTGAGATAAGTTTTATGACAGGAAATATGGTCTATTCTGGAGAGAGTTCCATGTGTAGTTGAGAAAAATGTGTATTTTGCTATTGTTGGGTAAATTTTTATATAGCTATCTGTTAGTTCTAATTGATTTATAGTGCTATTCAAGCCTTCTTTTTTGCTGATATTCTGTATAGTTTGTTCTATCTACTATTGAAAATGGAGTATTACTTCTTCAACTATTATTGTTGAACTTTCTATTTCTTTCCTCCAATCTGTCATTTTTTATTTGAAGTATTTTGGGGCTTTGTTGTTAGATGCTCATATGTTTATAGTTGTTATATATTCTTGATTGATTCACTCTGTTATCCATAATGTCCTTCTTTATTTCTCATGACAATTTATGTCTTACAGTCTCTTTTGTCTCAGCATGGCCACATCAGCTCTCTTTTAGTTACATCTACATAGAGCATCTTTTTCCATCCTTCTACTGGCAACCTATTTGTGTTATTGAAAATAAAGCAAACCTTTTATAGATAGCATATAGTATATTCATGTGATTGTTGTGGCCATTAGGTTATCAAGCTTATAACACACTTCTGAGTAATAACAGAATCACAAATAAACTGCAAAATAGATTTGAAAAAACAAGTACAGATGAATATCACTTATTAATATAGATGCAAAAATCCTTAGCAAAAATAATATCAAACCAAACCCAGCAGTATATTAAAAGGATTAAAAATATAGCCTTGGGGGATTTATCTTAGGTTGCAAGGTTTATTCAACATATGAAAAACATTCAATGAAATACACCATATTAATAGACTAAAATAAGGAAAAAAAACAATTAATCATCTAAGGAGATGCAGAAAATCATTTAACAAAACCCCAAACCCTATCAAAAAGTTGGCAA
>VBSM01002121.1:32851562-32867283 GCA_008086735.1 Cheirogaleus medius | reverse complement strand
AATCAAAACCACAATGAGATATCACTTATCTCCAGTGAGAATGACCTTTATCAACAAGTCCCAAAACAATAAATGCTGGCATAGATGTGGACAGATAGGAAGACTCATACACTGCTGGTGGGACTGCAAACTAGTACAACCTCTGTGGAACATAATATGGAGATACCTCAAAGAGCTACAAGTAGAACAACAATTTGATCCAGCAATCCCATTACTGGCCATCTACCCAAAAGAACAAAAGACATTCTATAAAAAAGCCTTCTGCACTAGAATGTTTATATCATCATAATTCACAATTGCAGAGATGGGAAACAACCCAAGTGCCCATGAATCCATGAGTGGATTAATAAAATGTAGTATATGTATACCATGGAGCTTCACTCAGCCACAAAAAATGATGGTGATCTAGCACTTCTTGTATTATCCTAGAGAGAAGTGAAGCCCATTCTACTAAGTGAAGTATCACAAGAATGGAAAAACAAGCACCACATGTACTCACCATCAAATTGGTATTAACTGACCAATACTTAAGTGCACATATAGTAACAACATTCATCAGGTGTTGGGCAGATGGTAGTAGGGAGGAGGGGATTGGTATATTCACACCTAATGGGTGTGGTGCACACCATCTGGGGGATGGACACACTTGAGGCTCTCATTTGGGTAAGGCAAAGGCAGTATATGTAACCTAAACATTTGTACCCCCATAGTAAGCTGAAATTTTGAAAAAAAATTTTTAAAAATGTTTAACATTTCCTGACATTATTAGTGAAATGGTATCTTATTATATGGTTTGCATTTTCTATCATTTGTCTGTTGGAATGCCTTTTGTATACTTATGGTTATCTGCATTTTTTGTGAATCACCTCTTCATAACCTTGTTTATCTTTCCATTTAGTTAATATATTTATTCATTTGCAGAAACTCTTCACATGATCTGACAATTAATCACTTTTACCTTTACAAGTAGCAAATATTTTATCCAGTTTTTCAAGTTTTTTGACTATGTTTATATTTTTCTCATTCAAAATATTTTAAAATTTTTCAAGTAAAATATAAACATATTTTTACATGGTACATTAGTTTCATGTCCATCTACAAATATCAATTTTTCTCAATATTATAAAAGGAATCTCCTATGTTTTTAACTAGTTTGTGGTATATTTTTAACATATTTGAAATTTATTGCTTTTTGAAATCATCTGATAGTTGTTCTAACTTATGTACCTCAAACTTTCTCCAAATAGAGAAATACTGCAATGATTCTAAAAATTTAAGATGGTATACATCTTAACCATTTAAAAATATCTCTATGTCATCTGCACAATAATTTATTTATATTTTATTTAAGTCAGCTTCAACTTAACTCCCTACAATATAACTATTTCTTAAGTATTAATAATAACATCCATGGTGTTTGGATGTTAGGTGAATTGAGGCACTTTTTATATAATTTTCTTACATAGGCTAAAATAGCAAATGGTTTTTAAAATTTATAATGTTCTGCTCTGAATTAAATAAAATACTCTTGTTTACCTTTGCTATTACATAAATCACACTTTGGAGAATACAAAAATTTCCCCAGGGATTCAAAATGCCATCCTTCACATACACCAAATTTTCAGCTATACATGCTTTGTTTTTGACCCTTCTATTTTTTTTCACTTTATATTCTTATACTAAAACTTCTCTGCTTTTTGTATTTTACTGTGTATAGGCTTTTGTTTTGTTTTATTTCTTTTTAACTGTGGCTTTGTTGATATTTTATTAATCTCTTTCATTAGTTTTTTATAACTTACCAGATATTCTTAATAAATATCTACATATGAACTTTAAATCAATTTGTCAACTTACACAACAAATCTTTAAATTGAATTGACCACGGAAAGTAATCAATCACAAACTTATTTTTTTCACAATACTTACTTCTTGCAGTTTATTTACTAATATGGCAGGTCTCTCCATTTATGTATCTTTCCTGTAACACACTTATGTAATACTTATTATTTGGTTATCTTAAATTTTATTTATATAAAGTTTATTTCTAATTATTTTATGGATTTTTTTTCTTTCTATAGCATTTTGCATTTCCACTAATTAATAGTGTTGTTTTTACTGGTATATTGAAAAGTCATTAATCTGTATGTTCCTGTATGTTTAAAAATTATCTGTTTATTTGTACTGATCTTATATTATCACCTCTAATAACTTTTTTGTTGATCTCATTAAAGAAAATGTTATTAATAAAATAGTTAAGTACTTTATTTTTTCACATAATTAAATACAATTTTGAATTTTTTTCCCTGTTAGGAAAAACAAAACTCTCCAAAAGAAGCCCAAAGAATAATAATAATGATGTTAAGAGGCATGTTTGCTTTGTTTCTAATTTTATTAAAATAGTTGTCTTTATTTTATATCACTGTGAGCTTTATAAATTTTAACCATTCCTTTATGCTTTCAGCAAACAATAAGTTAAACACAATTTTACCTAACTCATTTTTTAATGTTAATGGTTTGAATGCACCACTCAAAAGACATAGGCTGGCTGAATGAGTGAAAAAAACATAACCCAACTATCTGCTTTCTCCAGGAGCTAAATCTAAACCATAAGGATACACACAGGTTCAATGTGAAAGGATGGAAAAAAAATATTCCACACAAATGGATACAGAAAGAGAGGTGGTGTAGCTATTCTCATATCAGATAAAATTGGCTTTAAATTAACAATATTAAAGAAAGACAAAGATGGTCATTATATAATGGTAAAGGGAGCAATTCAACATGAAGACATAACAATCCTAAATATTTATGCATCTAACACAGGAGCACCCACATTCATAAAGCAAACCCTACTAGATCTAAGTAAAGAGAGAAACAGCAGTATTTTACTTGCCAGAGACTTCAACACCCCAGTGACAGAACTGGACAGATCATTAAACTGAAAGTAAATAAATAAACACTGGACTTAAATGGGACTCTAAAACAAATAGGCCTAACATTTGAAATATTTTCTTATATACATCTGGCAGTCAATTAAAAATTAGTGGATGTGACAAGAAACAAGATGATAGAAAGAGAAATAAAGCAAACATTTTAAACAGCTACAGTGATGCAGAAAGTAGCATGAACTGCTTTAATAAAAGTCTGTTAAAGGAAATAAAGAAAAATATAGATGATATAGAAGAAAAGATGAAGAATTTCATAGGATAAATACATCTATAAAATTTAATAAATAAAATTTTACAGACCTTAACTCACATGAACAAAATGCATAGGAAAGGGCATAAAGGACATTTCTGAGGAGATGGCAATATTTTATATGACTGGGCATGGTTAACAGGGATGTGTGGATTTTTCAAAACTGTAATATAACTGAATTATGTATTAAGATCTGTGCATTTCACTGTCCATAAATTATACTTGAACAAAAATATTGAAAATAAAAAGAAAATGAATATTACATAATGAGAAAACACAATGTATAAAATTAAGAAATCACTGGATATGTTTACAAATGAATTAGACAACTGGAATATATATCAATAGAAAATATCTAAGCTTAAGTATAAAAAGCAAACAAAATAAGAGCATTCAGAAAATGCATTAAAGACATGAGCAATAATGTGAAAAATTTTATGAAACTGTTCTCAGGGTTTTAAAAGAAGAGGAGATAATTAGACAAAAACTTGATACAACCATATTTGCTGAAAATATTACAAATTTGGGTAAAACCCTCTATAGGTCCAAGAAATAAACTCTAAGAATGAAAAATACATGCCATACATATATACAGTAGTTACACCATTAGAAATGAAAGATAAAGGGAAATTTTAAAAGCAACCAGAGGAATCATATAATATGAAAAAATTATAAATACAATGGCTAACTTTTTTCTTGAGAATCAATACAAGCCATAAGACATCCAGGTAACATGTTTAGAGTACTGAAAAACAATGTCTGCCCAGAATTCTATGGACAACATAAACATCCTTCAAAATGAGGGTGAAATACAGACCTTTTCAGATATGCAACAATGAGATAATCCAATCTTGGACAATGTACACTACAGGAAAGTTCATGACACTGAAGGAAAATGACACCAAATGCAAACTCAGTTCTAGATACGGAAAGGAATTAAGAATACTGAACATGGCCCGGCCCGGTGGCTCACATCTGTAATCCTAGCACTCCGGGAGGCCAAGGCGAGTGGATAGCTCAAGGTCAGGACTTTGAAACCAGCCTGAGCAAGAGTGAAACCCCATCACTACTAAAAATAGAAAGAAATTAATTGGCCAACTAAAAATACATAGAAAAAATTAGCCAGACATGGTGGCACATGCCTGTAGTCCCAGCTACTCAGGAGGCTGAAGCAGAAGGATTGCTTGAGGCCAGGAGTTTGAGGTTGCTGTGAGCTAGGCTGATGCCATGGTACTCTAGCCCAGGCAACAGAGTGAGACTCTGCCTCAAAAAAAAAAAAAAAAAAAAAAAAAAAAAAGGAAAACTAAACATGGTAAACACTTAGATCATTATAAAAATATCTTTGCTTTTAATTTTTTCTTTCTCTTAATTTCTTCAATAGACAATTAACTGTTTAAAGCAATATTTTGGATTTAACAATGTATGTCCAAGTAAAATATCTGACAACAATAACACTAAAGAATGACCTTAAAATAGAAATGTGCTTTTGTAATTTCTTTCATTTTATGTGAAGTGGTACAATTTTAACTCTAAATAGAATGTGATAAGATTCATGTGGCAGTCCCTAGTGCAACCACTAAGAAATATACAAATATGTATCACTGAAAAGGCAATAGATAAAATATAATACTACATAATGTTAATTTAATGCCAAACAATTCAGAAAACTTAACAGCAGAGGATAAAATATAGTTGGAAAATTAGAAAACAATAGAAGGATAATAGTCTTATGTTCAGTCATAAAAAATTACATAAACAAAATGCACTGAAATTTCCCTTCAAATTAAAAGAATTTTAGATTGAAATTTAAAAAATATCATGTTTTATATATATATACATATATACTGTTCAAATAGAAGTACTTAAAATGTAAAGATAGATATTAATACATTCAAAGTAAAAGAATAAAAGAAAGATAAACAAAAAGAGGTAAGAATAAAGAGGCTAATATGACTACTTCTTGGTATCAAAAAAGTAGATTTTGAGTCAAGTAAAAGTATTATGAAAAATAACAAGGAATATTTTGTAATAATTGAAAAGCCAATGCATCATAAAGATATAGCAAGCTAAAAATGTATGCACCTAAAAAAGACCTTCAAAATTCATGAGATAAAACCTGAGAGAAATAACAGAAGGATTGGAAAATCCACGACCACAGTTGGAAATTTTGGCAATACTTTGTCAATAATTGATTAAAAAAATGTAAAAATAAATAAGAGATACCAGATTTGAACAACATTATCAAATAACTAGATCTAATTGATATTTTTAGTACATTAAATTATAGTATAAAAAATCTGTAAAGTGCATTTTCTTTTCCAGTACCTGTGGGATTTTCATTTAGATAGAACAAATGGGCCATAAAATATACCTCAATATATTTTAAAATGTTGGTATCATACAGAGAATGTACAAGAGAGTTAAATAAGAAGCTAATAATAACAAGATATTTAAGGACCCAAAAAATATTTTGAAATAGAATAACATTCTCTACATAATCCACGGTTTAATTCCTTTAGACAATTAGAAAATGTATCAGCCTGAAATGAAAAACAGACAGATATATATCTTATTAAAATTGTGAGTTATAGAAAAAGAGGACTTATAGATAAATTTATATTATAACAAAATATTTTCCTTTATGTGCTTGAACAATTTCACTAAAGATAATGACCTCCAGTTCCACGCATGTTGCTACAAATGACATGATTTCATTCTTTTTTTATGCCTGAAGAATATTCCATTGTGTACATATACATGACAATTTCTTTATCCATTCATCTATTAATGTCCACTTAGATTGATTCCATAGCTTTGTTGTTGTGAATAGTGCTATGATAAACATGCAAATGCAGGAATCCCTTTGACATATTGATTTTTTTCCTTTGGATAGATACTCAGTAGTGGAATTGCTAGATTGAATGGTAATTCTATTTTTAGGTTTTTTTTTGAGACATCTCCATACTGCTTTCCATAGTGGCTATACTAGTTTACATTCCCACCAGTAGTACACAGAGTTTCCTTTTCTCCACATCCTTACCAAAATCTGTTATCTTTTGTCTTTTTAATAATAGCCATTTTGACTGAGGTAAGATGATATCTCATTTTGGTTTTGATTTGCATTTCTCTGCTGACTAGTGAGGTTGAACATTTTTTCATAAACCTGTTCACAATTTGTATGTCTTCTTTTGATAAGTGCCAATTCGTGTTCTTGGCCCACTTTTTAACAGGATTATTTGTGAGGTTTTTTGTTTGTTTGTTTGTTTTTTCCTTTTGTGTCAAATTCCTTCCATATTCTGGTATTAGTCCCTTGTCAGATGAATAGTTTCTCCCATTCAATAAGTCATCTCTTCACTCTGTTGATTATTTTCTTTTGCTGTGCAGAAGATTTTTAGTTTAATTAAGTCCCATTTGCCTATTTTTGTATTTATTGTCTGTGTATATACACATATATTTATATAGACATAAATGCATAGTAAAATCATCTGCAATGACATATCAAATAGCAACAGGGATTACCTTAGGCAGCAGAGTGTAATTGAGTCGAGTTTAAGGAAAGTTTTTTCCTTTATGAATATACTGTAGATTAATAAATAAAAATATATTTTATTTATTAGAATGCAATTAAAAATAATAGCCAGGCAGGGAGGGCAATACTAATCAGACTACTTCAGAAATCAGCTCATGAGGGACAGAGGTGCAGTTGCCCAATGTACTTGTTGATAAAGACACTGAGTTGATGCATGAACAGGAGAATTCTGTTGTCATTTTATCTTTTCTCAGTTGATCTGAACATGGTTTTCTCTCTCTTGATTCACTTACATTCAATGCATTTTGTATTTATTCTGGATTTTAGCCTTAGGTAAACTGTCACACTTAGAATGGGAAATATTGATCTCTTTTCAATTCCTGTGTATTCTAATGGGAAGTTGGCATCAGGTTATAAGCCAGGTATCACACGAAATCAAAAGTTGAATAAAATATTTATAAGGTACATTTGAATTTGTTGAAATATCTGTCTTGGGAATTCATTCTGATATCTTTCTTAGATCCTATATAAGCATAAATATTAATATATTAAACAAGTTTCAAATTACTATGCACCAAGAATCAATACAAATCCTGTCATAAGGCAAAAGTGGTCATAAGAGTGTGAAGGAGATGATGGTTGTGAAGTTCAGTCTAGCAATAGATGCTCCGTAACCTGTCCCTGAATGTTGCCAATCAAGACTGAGAATGCCTCAAACCCAGAACAATGTGTGATTAGGTAACCAGGCTTCTTCCCCAAAAATATTTACAGAATTAAGCTGCAAATAAAGGAATAATTTGATAAAGTTCCATAATTTTTTTCAGATTTAAAATAAACTGTTCTTTCATATCTTAAAAAGGTTAGACTTTGCATGATCTTATTTTCCAATCTATATGTGAAACATTAAAAAAGAAAGCTACCAAATATGGAAACTTGTTACTGCCCCTTAAATTTTATTGAGAATTATATTTGCTCTATATAAATTTTAATCTCCCACATAATCCCTGAAGGATCAACTTGAAAACTAACCTCCAGATGTGCTGTGACTATGAAACCTCCTCTCGGATCAACATAATGACCAGAAAACCTCCATTATTTTCTTTGTTCCTTTACTCCACACTCTGATTAGCTTTTCTTTCTCTGGTGAATGTTGAACCAAGTCCCCTAACAATAGTCTCAGTTCCTTGAAGAGCTACAACTCATCATAAACTGGGAAACCTCTAGTTTGTATTAGATATTAGTAGTATCCAATGGATACTACTGTGTGCATTTAAGACAGAGCAAGAAAATGCATAATGTGAAGTGGGTTTATTATAACAAGCTGCTGAATTATTTAGACCAATAAAAATTTATCTGCTGGAGTCTACTAAAAAAAAATTATCCTCTTGGTATATACAATTGTTGTCTGTAGTGAAATAAAGATACACAGTACTGTCATTCTACATGTATCACAGGAACATTCAAATTGTTCTCCTCTCTCTCATTGTCTTTTTGTGTTTAGTAAAGGGAATTTAAGGAAATTTATGCTTAGCTGAACTAAAAGTAATGACCACAATCCAGTGTCCTTATATTTGAAAGATTTTGTATGTTAAATGGTTTTAAGGAATAGTTAAAACATCCAAGATTCTCATATTATAGTACATACATATATATATATATAGTTTGAAATGACCGTAACAATGCACAGGCCTACTAACTAAGAAAAACACTATTTTTTATATATGTCATTTTTATATATAATAGAAAGAATAATTTAGAGTTATAATTAAGAATAAATTCTTATAAGTTTGGGTTTAGAAAGGTAATATGCTTTCATTTGATTTTGGTTGTATTGATATGCTACTTTACATTAATGGAAAATTATTTACAGAGCTACTGTTTAGGGAACAGTGATAAGAAATAGAGTATTCTCCATTATGAGAGTTAAGCACTCACTATAAAAATTGTCAAAATTTAGTAATATCTTAAGTATGCTGATTTAAAAACAGTGATTAGAAGCTTAATTTATTTCCAGAAATTGAAAGCTACTGTTTAAAATCTGAAAGAGGCCAAAGAAATTTTTTAGCTATATGCTTATGAGTATATAAGACTATGTTTCTAAAAATGAGACATTTTGAAAAAGGTGTCTTTAGAACAGTGGTTTTTAACTGGCACAATTTTGCTCTTTAGGGGGCATTTTACAATGTCTGGAGACATTTTTCAGTTGTTCCACATGTCACGGGTGGGGGGTGGTGGAGTTTCTAGTGGCCAGGAGCCAGGAATGCAACTAAGTCTTCTACAATACACAGGAAAACTCCCCACTAAGAATTACCCAGTCCAAAACGGTCAATACTGCCAAGTTGGACAACTCCTGCTTTAGAATATCATTTCTTTAACATTTTAATCTAAATACAAAATTTAGTCTATTTACTTTAAAAATCCCAAACTCCCACCTCCACAGTTATTGGTTTATAGAAAGGTTACTGATTTATGTACATTGATTTTGTATCCTGAGGTATTGCTGAAACTATTTATTAATTCCAGGAGTCTTTTGGTGGAGTCTTTGGGGTTTTCCACGGAAATCTTTAGTAAAAGGCGAAAGATTTATACGATCTGAAGAGAAACCAGAGTGTCTTTGGGGTTTTCTAGATACAAGATCATGTCATCATCAAACACTAATAGTTTCACTTCCTCTTTCCTGATTTGGATACCCTTTATTTGTTTCTGTTGCCTGATTGCTCTGGCTAGGACTTCCAGCACTATGTTGATTAGTAGCAGTGATAGTGGGCAGACGTGTCTTGTTCCAGTTCTTAGGGGGAATGTTTTCAACTTTTCCCCATTCAGCATGATGTTGGCTGTGGGTTTGTCATGTATGGCTTTTATTATTTTGATGCATGTTCCTTCTATGCCTAGTTTTTAGGGCTTTTATCATGAAAGAGTGCTATATTTTGTTGAATACTTTTTCTGAATCTATTGAGATGATCATACAGTCTTTGTTTCTGCTTCTGTTTATGTGGTGAATCATATTTATTGATTTACATATGTTGAATGATCCTTGCCTTCCTGATTTGAAACCCACTTGGTCATGATGGATTATTTTTTTATTTATTTATTTTGATGTGCTGCTGAATTTGGTTTGCTAGTATTTTATTGAGGATTTTTGCATCTATATTCATAAGGAGTATTTATCTGTAGTTTTCTTTTTTTGTCATTGTGTACTTTCCTGGCTTTGGTATCAAGATAATACTGACTGAGATGGGGAGAATTCCTTCCATCTCAATATTATGGAATAATTTCTGTAGTATGAGTACTAGCTCTTCTTTGTAGGTCTGGTAGAATTTTTCTGTGAAGCCATCTGGTCCAGGGCTTTTGTTGTTGTTCTTGTTGGGAGGTTTTATTTATTCCTTCTTTGATCTCTCTGCTTGTTGTTGGTCTGTTCAGGAGTTCTATTTCTTCTTGACTGAGTCTTGGGAAGTTGTGTGTTTCCAGGAATTTGTCCATTTCTTCCACATTTTCTAGTTTATGAACATAAAAATTTTCATAGTATTTATGAATGATGTTTTGTATTTCTGTTGTATCAATTGTAATGTCTCCTTTTTTATTTCTGATTGAGCTTATCTGGGTCCTTTCTCTTGTGTTCTTGGTTAATCTAGCAAGAGGACTGTCAATTTTATTTACGTTTTCAAAGAAGCAACTTTTTTTCCATTGATCATTTGCATTGTATTTTTTTTTCTTTGGTTTCCATTTTGTTCCCCTCCAACTTTTGTTATTTCTTTTCTTTTCCTGGAATTGGATTTGGTTAGTTCTTCCTTTTCTGTTTTCTTGAAATGTACCATTAGGTTGTTAATTTGTAATCTTTCTGTCTTTTTTATGTAAGGATTTAAGGCTATGAATTTTCCACTGAGGAATGCTTTTGCTGTGTCCAATAGATTTTGATAACTTGTGTTCCCTTTGTTATTCAGTTCAAAGAATCTTTTGATTTCCATCTTAATTTCATCTTGACTCAATTATTGTTCAGTAGCAGGTTGCTTAATTTCCATGACTTTGTGTAGGTTTGAGTGTTTCCCTTGTCATTGATTTCTAGTTTTACTCCAATCTAGTCTGAGAAGATACATGGTATGATTTCATTTTTGTGTGTGTGTGTGTGTGTGTGTGTGTGTGAATTGGTATAGACCTCTTTTGTGACCTAAGATATGATCAATCTTAGAAAATGTGCCATGTGCTGCTGAGAAGAATGTATATTCATTAGTGTTTGTGTGGAATGTTCTGCAAATATCTGTTAGGTCCATTTGATTTAGAGTCCAGTTTAAGTCCATTGTTTATTTATTTTTTGCTTTGATTATTTTTCAAGCTCTAACAGTGGGGTGTTGAGGTCCCAGTAATTATGATGGTTTTATGTCTTTGTCTTTGCTTAGCTATAGTAAATTTTGCTTTATGTATCTAGTAAATCTTGCTTTATGTCCTCAGTAATTATGATGGTTCTATTTATTTCTTTGCTTAGCTGTAGTAATTTTTGCTTTATGTATCTGGGAGCTTCTGTATTCGGTTAATATATATTTAAAATTGTTATGTCATCTTGTTGAATTGTTCCCCTTACCATTATATAACGACCCTCTTTGCCTCCCTTTAACTTTGTTGGCTTAAAGTTAATTTTACTGGATATGAAAATGGCTACACCTGCTCTCTTTTGATTTCCATTTGCGTGGAATATTATTTTCATTCTTTCACTTTGAGTCTGTGTGCATCCTTGTGGTTTTTTAGATGTGTTTCATGGAGACAGCAGATACATCCTTTCAGCTAGCCTATGCCTTTTGACAAGACCATTCAGACCATTAATACTGAGTGATGTAATTGACATGTGGGATGTTGATCTGTTCATCTTGTTCAGTAGTACCTTATTGCTGTGTTTTCCCTCTTGTGTTGTTGTTTTATAAGAGTTGTGAGTTGTGGGGTTTTTTTGTTTTTCAGTGGGTGGGATTTTATGCTGATGGATATCTGTTGTGCTTATTCATGTATAATGCTCTTTTGAATATTTCTAAACTCCAAACCTTTAAGAATTAAATTCATGAAAATCTTCCTAATTTAATACTAAAATTCAGACAAAATATATGCTTCTTTTGCCTAAAATAATATAAATTTAGAAAACTAAGAATAATATTGGGTCCATTAATTTACTTCTCCTCCGCCAAGTTTATCTGCTGACCTACATTTACTAACCTGACTCAGGAATGAAAACCTTAATTTTATAATTTTAAATTGAAAAATAGTTTTCATTTTTTCCTGAGTGGCATCAATTACCTAGGATTTGTTATTAGGTTTTCACCTTTTAGGTCATAAGGTCTTTGAGTTTATGACCTCATGTTACTCATAACTTTTGGCCACTTTTAAATATTTTTTGTACTTGTATGTTTATATAACCCTTTGTTTCCTAGCATCCAAACTTTAGTTTCTAGGCTCTGCTAGCTAATCTCTTGGGATTATGTTTCAGAATTGGGAAAAAAATCAGGATTTGACAGAAGAAAACCAGGAATAGAAGTCTACCTCTGCCAATTACTATATATCCTCCACCAACTACTCTCTTAAGAATAACCTCCGTGATCCTTGATTACTTCATATCTTATGTACTTTATCTTATAAAACTGTATAAAAATCAAATTATAATGAAATAAAATGTATGTTATAAAAGCTACAATTCCAAGCATGTGAACTTACAGTTAGTATTTAAAATTTTTCAAATATAGGTAACTGCCTCTTGCTCTCTGTTTTGATTCTCTTCTCTGTAATTAATCTTTGCTGTGTCCAGTGAATGGAATATGCCAGACACCATGCTATCTAAACTATCTGAAATTGCACACCAGACTCCCAATTCTCTTATTCTATTTTGTTCTTCCATATCCAGGTATGAAATTCTTGGGTAAGGTATTAACAAATCTATAGATCCTAATCCATAAAATGAATTGTCCTTAACCAAATATGTTAAAGTATTTTAACTTGCTTCTAACTCTGACTAGGGCAGTGCAAAGGCAATTCATGTAGCCAAAGCATTTGTACCCCTGTAATATTCTGAAATTAAAAAAATTCAATATGAATTTTGATAGGGACAAACTACATGTATACCATATCGCCATGTATTCCAAGTTTTGAACAAGCAACTGTGCCCCTTGGCATTCACCCTATTAAGTTGAAAGGGCGTGTGCACACAAAACCTGCACATAGATATATAAAGCAGCTTTATTCATAATTGCTAAAATTTGGAAGCAACCAAAATGTCCTTCAGTGAGTAAACAGATAAAAATGTTGATATATATATATGGACAATGAAATATTATTCACAATTAAAAAGGAATGAGCTATTGGACCAGGAAAACAAATGTAAGAAACTTAAATACATACTACTAAGTAAAACAAACAAATCTGAAAACACTACATACTGTATAATTACAACTATATGCTATTCTGAAAAAGGCAAAACTATAGAGAGAGTAAAAAGATCATTGGTTACCAGGGGTGGGAGGAGAGGGAGGGATAAATAGGGGATGTGGAGATGATTTGGGGGATATGTTCTGCATGATATTATAATAGTGAATATATGTAATTATACACTGATCAAAACCCATAGAATGTCCTACAACAAGAGTGAACCCTAATGTAAACTATGAACTCTAGGTGATAATTACCTGTAGGTTCAAATTGTAACAAATGTACCACTCTGGTGTGGAATACTAGTAGTGAGGGAGACCTCGCCTGTATGGTGTATGAGAACTCTCTGCATTTTCTGTTCATTTTACTATGGACATAAAACTGCTTTAAAAATAAAGTCTATTTAAAAAAGTAATAATTAGTAGTACCATAGGTCAGAATAAATCATTCAAGTTTGTTTTCTTCTCCTTTCCTCTTAGGGATCTCTTCAGAAAAGGATAGCTTTACTTTCCATGCATTTGCATAAAAGCATAATTTAATTTTAATTGAGTTAAAAACTCCTGACCTTGAACTCAAAATAGCCCTCTATAAAAAGTCTGTAGGTGGGAAGAGCCAAGAGTGTCTATTCAGCATTGGTTTGCTAGAGTTTAGATTCTCCGGAATCTGAATTAGGCATGGCTAGCTCTTCAGAATGTTCCTTCCAGTTCTTTCAGTGGTGGTGCTGGTAGGCTGGCTCTTAGGGAAAAGATAATTCCTGCTTTGTAGCATTTACAAATGTTCGTGTTGTAGATACTTTCCCCAAGACCAATATCAAGGCACCAATGCTTTAACAAGTGGCTCACAAAATTCTTCCTTCTATTCCCACCTTATTTTCTGTGTCATCCAACTGTTTCATTATATCTTTCATCTTCTTATGTCTCTACACTGAAGGTTAAAGAAACCTTACGGTTGCCCCTGAAGCTTATTTTCAAAACTATAAGGAGATTCAAATATCCAAATCTAATTCAGTTTATGGGATCCCCTTCCCTGGCCAAAGTGTTTGAACTTAAAGTATTAATCTTAAGAGTCAAGAAAAGCATCAGTCTAAACATCAATGTTCAGTTGCTTGCCAAATATAACCTTCTCCACTCTTACAAACACTTCTAAAATCTTAATAATATTTTAAATATTTTGTTTAAAATATTTAGTTCCTAATAACACTTCTAAGAAAACTGAAATAAAACTGTAAAGGAGAGGAAGAAATGACAAACTTTTATGAAACACAATCATAAGACAGAAAAGCAGTTACCATTTTTTCCCTTTCGTGATGCATGTGATAGACACAGCATCTATGCAGCTTATTCCAATGTTCATTCAGGGTATCTGACATTAGCTGTATTCACCTTCCAAATAATTACATGTCGATAAGCAATATTTAAAATATCAAATGATTCCCTTGAATCTACCATAATTTCTAGTAAAAATTACTTCCAAATTCTAAAACATTATTAGAAAATAATGATGTGATACAATTCATAATAGATTACCATCATCCAATTTGTTTTAAAATAGCTTTTTAAAGAAGATATTATTATTATTCCTAAGTAAGGGTTATAGCATTGAGAAAGACAACATACTACTAAGTGATCTGGGTAATTTTTTACCCAAGGTCACATAGCCGATGAATGGTAGAACAAAAATTCATTCATTCAACAAAAATTTATTTAGTACTAACATATTGCTAGAGGCAGAAAAGTCTCTGTTCTGTTCAGCTTACAGTCTAGTGAAGGGCAAAGAATGTTAATTCATGATCACAACACAGTAATAAATGCTGTGGTACAAATATGAATGGAATACTTTTGGAGCATATGAGTGGGCACTTAAATCATATTGAGGACAAGAGAAGAAGTAAAACATGAGCTGAGATTTAAAGAACTATTAGGAGTTAGGTAGATGAATAATGTTGGGAAGGACATGCCCAGAGGTAACACCACATTATAAGGCAGTGAAAAAATATGGGCAATTTGGATAACTTTAGTAAGTTCAATGAGACTGGATAAAATAATGCATAAATCTGAACTGTGACTAATAAAGCTAAAGAGGCAGGCAGAGAGTGATAATATGAATAATCTTTTATTTTTTGCCCAATATACCTCACCTGAAAAATATACACTCCAATTAGTATTTACATCTCATTATAGCACTGATTCTAAATTGATAATATGAGCTAAAAGAGGAAGTTTCAAACACTACAGAACTGCTGATTCTTAAAATCCTCTAAAAAATTTACATGCAGCCTATTGTAGAGTTTTGATCAGGTAAATTACACAGTAAGATATGAAATTTAGAAAGGATATTTGAACAGGCCAGACATGGTGGCTCACGCCTGTAATCCTAGCACTCTGGGAGGCCAGGCAGTCGGATTGCTTGAGCTCAGGAGTTTGAGACCAGCCTGAGCAAGAACAAGACCTGTCTCTACTAAAAATAGAAAAATGAGCCAGGCATCATGGTGCACACCTGTAGTCCCAGCTACTCGAGAGGCTGAGGCAGGAGGATCTCTTAAGCCCAGGAGTTTGAAGTTGCTGTGAGCTAGGCTGACACCACAACACTCTAGCC
>VBSM01002121.1:32830243-32851552 GCA_008086735.1 Cheirogaleus medius | reverse complement strand
GAGAGTATTTCAATAGCATCATAGAGGATAGATCAGAGGAACAGAAAAAAAGATTGGTCAGAAGATACTGAGATATTGTAATTATTTATATGAGAAGTACTGAAGAACTGACAGTCTTGATTAAGGCTGCAACAATGGGAATATAACAGAGGATTAACATATTAATCTGTACATGTTGATAACTCATGGAATATAGGGATGTATGTACTATGGAGAAGAATAGCATAGCTCCATGTTTCTGGTTTATTTCTATAATTCAGTTGTTCTTAATATTTTGGGGCTAATAGACTTCTTTGACTATCTGATTAACCCCTACCCTATGAGTAAAAGAGATTTATACTATTTCCTGGGTTTCATGAGTCTATTCAAAGACCCCAGGCAAAATACCAGTGGACTGGATTAATCTATGGTGAAATGCATACAAAAAGAAAAAAAATAGTTTGAGGAGGAAGGGTGCTAGCTCATTTATTCTATACACACTAATGTGCTTAGAGAATATTCTAAAATATATATTAATAACTTGAGTCATATTGGTCTGACGGACAGCAAGTATGTTGTTGTGAAGATACACACAGTTTTGAGTAATTAACTTTTAACTAGTTGCTGAGGCTATACGTTTGGATGATCTCATCTAAAGAAACTGTGTAGCGTCAATAGAATGGATAAAGAAGGCTTGAATCATAAAAAACATACTCATTTAAGAAATGACCAAAAAATATACATACACAAGAGAAGGAAAGGCAAAAAAAAAAAAAGGAAAAATGATGATAGATCTCACATACTACTGTCATACTCTGAAGTTTGAATTCAATGTTTGTGTGAATTTATACAATGCCAATATTACTTATAGATTTCTGTGAAATTTTGATCCAATAGAGATTTTGGTATTGTTTAATGCTCTGAGTACTACTTTATATGGTGCTATGTTTATACAAATTTATGTTTTCTAAATTTTTAAATAATTATTTATTACCACATTTGATGTGTGTGTGTGTGTGAAGCCATTTAATATCACATGTGTTTTATATTATATGTGAAGATAATGAGTCTCATGTTTAAACCTGGACATGGCTCCAGCCTGAAGAATCTTCCCACTGTATCACAATAGAGAAAGATAATGTAAGCAGGTTATGTGTCTATTTAACATTGTTTATTAATGCCAGGTGAACCACTGTTTCTTCGCCTTTTAATACTTGGTATAGAGCTAAAAATACAATTGATAGAAGCACAGCCCAAGAAAATTTCCTCTCTATACCTATTTATTTATTTATTTATTTTGAGATAGAGTCTCACTCTGTTGCCCTGGCTGGAGTGCCGTGGCGTCAGCCTAGCTCACAGCAACCTCAAACTCCTGGGCTCAAGCGATCCTCCTGCCTCAGCCTCCCGAGTAGCTGCGACTACAGGCATGCGCCACCATGCCCGGCTAATTTTTTTCTATATATTTTTAGTTGGCCAATTAATTTGTTTCTATTTTGTAGTAGAGATGGGGTCTCACTCTTGCTCAGGCTGGTCTTGAACTCCTGACCTTGAGTGATCCTCCCACCTCGGCCTCCCAGAGTGATAGGATTACAGGATTGAGCCGCCGTGCCAGGCCCTCTATGCCAGTTTAAACAGAACTAAACTATGGCTTCCTTTATCAGTGGATAGAAAGCTAATATGCAAGAAAATAAAATGACTGTTAGCATTCAGGATATAGATAATGAATTTGTGATATAAAGTGTTCACACATTTTAGATTTTAATAACTTCTCTTAACAAATAGATTCAAGATTCATGCAAATCTTTCCTCAAGATCTATGCAACAAATATTATTTGAAATATTATTGATGGCAGCAACGTATGCCTGATATACTTTATGGTTTTTAAGTCAACAAACAATATGCCATCTGATAGTCAGAATTCCTTGAGCTATATAGGTATTACTCTTGTTGAAAGTGGAAACCTAAGAGAATTGCTTAGTAATATAATGAATGATAGAACCCGATCTTAACTCTAGCCAATTACACTTACTTTTGAATCTCACCTACTTTATAATATTGGAGGTGAAAGCACTTCGTTGTGTCAGTTATCCTTTCCAGAGAATTTCCCTTTGATGAATTACAAGTATGACACACATTATTTTGAGTTCTATTTTATTACAGTCATATAATAAGTTTTCAGTAAAATGCATATATATGGTAGCTTTGGTGCAGTAAACAGCACATAAGTAAACACAAGTACTAGGTCCTGTCTGAGAATAAGAGGATCTCAGGAATAGTTATGTCACATCTATAAAATCACTATGCTGGCATTTAAAAAATTGGTTCTAATTCTGTAAATAATAGCAGTAATGTTATAAAGTGTCTTTATTCAAAGAATGTATAACTCCAAATTACTCATACAGAGGGAAAACAAAACTTAGTTTAGTGTATCTTTAGGTCAGGGCTACATTACTACTTCACCCCACCACGCTTAAAACATTCATACATTCCTCAGGTTAGATTACCACATAGAACAGCTGAGTACTTCAAAATAGCTACATGGGAAAGCTGGTTGTGTATGCAAGTATTTGGTCAAAGAAAAATCAAAAATATCCAACAGAAAGAGTAATGCTAATTTTAGAATTCTGAAGATGACTCATTTTGAACTCTGTTAGTTGATATACTTCCCTAAAGTTTCTAAAGAAGAGATCTAAACAGAGATCTCCAATTCACAAAGGTATCAATGAAAAGTTTATATCCTGTTCACAGGAATTGGATTACATCACTAATATATTGTTAGTGCCTTTTCTGTACCTAGGAAATTGTCCTATTACAATACCTGTACCAGAGCTTTTTCTACAGAAACCTTCTTCCATCACATTGAATCATGTTGAAGAAAGACTGGTAGAAATATTGATTCAAAAATCTTAAGTGTAGTAGGGATTTTGAGAGCCTAAACAAGGCCGAATGTTATCATTAATATCAAAAACAAAAGTTCTTTGTTTTTTGTTTGTCTGTTACAGGAAGCCTACCAAAAAGACCTTTGACTGTTCATCTATCAGTGGGCACTGAGGTTGTTTCCACCTCTTGACTATTGTGAATATGTTGCAATGAACACAGGAGTGCAAATAGTAGGTAATAAGTATGGATTGTCTGATTTCCTTAAGTACTAAGTTTGACAGTTGATATCTCTGATACTTTGACACTTCTTGCTTGTTTTTTTTTTAATTGTGAAGGTACATCTCATTCTTTCAAACATACATTTGGCTTGTGATTATCTTTCAAATTTTTTTAGAGCAATTTTTTTGTGAGATCATGGATAAGTCAAAAATCTGTGTTATTTTTTAATATGAGTTCTGTCGTGGAAACAATGCAGCGCAGACATCTTGAAATATCAAAAAAAAAGTGCTTAGGAAGGATGTGGTTAATGAATGCAGAGTATGTTGATGGTTTGAGAAGTTCCATTCTGGTGACTTTAAATATGACAATGAGCCATGTGGGTGACCTGAGACCAAGGTGGATAATGATGAGCTGAAAGCTGGAGTGGAAGAGAATCCATCTCAACCTATGTATGAATTAGCAACAACGGTTTGACATTACTATTCCAACAACATTGCGCCATTTCACACAGATGGGCAAGGTAAAGAAGCTGGATAGAGGGGTTCCACATGAATTAAGCATCAGAAGAGAAATCGTCTCAGAGCTTGACTTTCTTTGCTGTCACAACATAAAGGCAAACCATTTCTATATCATATTGTTACATGTGATGAAAACTGGATTCTTTTTGTTAATCTCAATCATTCAGTACAGTGGTTGGACAAAGATGCATCGCCAAAACTGAATATTTGTCCAAAAAAGCTAATGGTGTGTTTGGTGGTCCAGCACTGGTATTATCCACTACAGCTTCATGCAATCTGGTCAATCCATTACAGTGGATGTCTACTACAACCAATTGGATGAAATAATGAGGATGCTTGCAAGTAATCAGCCAAGATTGGTCCATAGAGACAGGCCAATCCTCTTGCAAGACAATGGTCGACCACATGTGGCACAAACAATGCTGCTCAAACTACAGAAGTTGGACTTGGAAACTCTCTGTCATCTACCGTATTCACTAGGCCTTGCACCAACTGAATACTACTTTTTCCAGGCTTTGGAAAACTTGCAAGGAAAAATATTCAATTCAACAATCTATGGAAAATGCTTTTCACAAATTCATTGCCACTGACTCCAGGTGTCTTTGCTGCTGGCATAAGCAAGCTACTGTTAAGATGGCAAAACTGTGTCGATAGTTTAGGCACATACTTTGATTAAACCCTCTTCCCATGAAATCTCTTTCTCGAGATCTCTAAATACTGTTCAAGCTGCAGAGACCCTTACCAGAACACTGAAAAAGAGCTTTGTGAATTTAGGACTACATCCTATTTATTTTTATGTTACTTGCAATGTTTATCACTGCACTTCAAATATTAGGGAAGGCTGTAATATTTTGTACATGAGTGACTCATCCTTTTATAACATTAATGCTAATGATTAATATTGTAAATAGCATAAGAAATGAATTTTCCCTACCTCAATGTTATGAGGGCAATGCTTACAAATACCAAAAAAGTAGATATTAATGGACATTTGTATTTTCTGAATATGGAGACCTAGTCAATCTTCTAATGTTTCTGATTTTATAAGGACATATTGCAATCTAAAAACTTTTTTTAAAAAACTGATGTTGAAGTAATAAGTTTAAGAAACACAATTTGGTGCCAATTGTGGCTAATCACTTCATGTTTTAAAACCCTACATTTTTAAAGTTAAAAAAGGGAAGGGAAGAGAGAGAGAGGAAGGAGAAAAACAAATTAAGTTAAGCCCCAAAGAATGTGATAAGACTGAACCATCTCAATTAAAATGTACACTCTGGTAAAGTAACCAGTGTAATTTATAGATGTAACAGTATTTCAAACAATTTAAACTCTTATAACTTAACTAAATAATCTTGAAAAGTAGATGTGCCATATTATGTACCAAAATCTAATTTCCCATAATTCTGTGCATAGTAAAGAAGAATTTATTTCAAAGTGAATTACAAACATCTTCAACATTGCAGGATAAACTAAACTCATTTTGGCATTTAACTCAATTAGGAATAATATATTGTTGATTATGTATGTGCAATTCATTCATTTCAGTGTCTACTACTCACAACTGATTAAATCAGGTTATGCATTCTGAATTTTAAATACATTAGATAATATTTATAGATTTTACTTGTATAAATTATAGCACTCAATTTCATTCAAGAGTGGGTAACAATTGAAATTAATTTTTAAGATAATGTATCATAGTTCACTCAAAATTGGTTTTTATAGGTATTCTTCTGATAATTTCTTTAGATTTCAATTCTACAGTAATATCATAAAATGCATTAAACAAAAATCCAGTAGGAGAATAAAAATTCAATGGAGATGGGAAAATGTAATAATCCTGGCCCAGTAAAGAATTAAATTTGGTGAAATCACATACCCTTTCCCTCTATTCCTAAATTTGTTCCTGCTAAGTTGCTTTGAAATAGACAGCTGAAAATAATAAAAGTCCAATTATTTTGATGAGTGCTACATACTATGTTTGGTGTCTGGAACCAAATTCAGGAAAAGAAATATTGGTGCATTCTTCATACCACCTAATATCCCAAAATTGAGATGATTTCTAACAGTAGGAGTATGATACTGTGAGATTATGAAGAAGAATTATAATATAACATGAAGGACAAAGTCGACGATGTCAGAAAATTTGAGCTAAAATTAATGCCTGAAGACATACTAGTTATGTTAATAAAAGTCTGCTCTATAAATTCTCTGGACTTCTGATTCATTCAACACAAAATGTCAATAATAATGCTCTGCTCTTCACAGAGTTATTGAATAGTTCAATTAAATAATGTCTATAAAATGATTTTTAAATACATTCAATGATATTAAACTTCAGTCGTAATAGTAATAGAAATCGTAATAAAAAGAAGATGGCAATGACAAGGAAGCAAAAGAAATAGAAGAAGGAGTAATTGAGTTTTCTGGAATTCAGTCAAGCAAATACTGCAACCTTGGCAATTTAAGAAGGCACTGTTCTCCACAACAATTAGGCAACCAAGAATCCTTGCCATGTAAACATGTAGTATCTCCTTCTACAGCAGAAATTACATTCTATTTTATTCTCGTGGAAAGTTGAATTGCTTTTGAGGTCTATGTACCTGTTAGAGTTGACATTTTATTTTTCCTGTTACTTTCACCAATTACCTACACCAAAAACTCTTCCCTAACTTTCCCACTCTGTGTCAGGTGCCCCCTCGTGTACTCGAATAGCATAATACACTTAAGTTTTTCGCAGACTTTATCACAAGTATTGTTATCATGGATTTCTCAGTCTAGACTAAGTTTCTTAGGGTTGGGAAATTGTACTTTCTGTATGCTTAAAATTATCTGACTAGTAATAAGAATTCATAGTAAGTAATCCAAAGGAGATTCGTTAAATAAACTGGTTAAGTGAAAATAAGGTCACCTGATTTATCAAACAAAAATATAGAATACTCAAATTTTAATTTCAGATACAAA
The DNA here is from genome assembly GCA_008086735.1 of Cheirogaleus medius. Classification (NCBI taxonomy): domain Eukaryota; kingdom Metazoa; phylum Chordata; class Mammalia; order Primates; family Cheirogaleidae; genus Cheirogaleus; species Cheirogaleus medius. The sequence continues at coordinate 32,844,991 of VBSM01002121.1, read as the reverse complement.
ATATAATATTCAGGGCTTACTTTTACTAGAAATGTATTTGTTATTTATCTGAAATTCAAATTTAACTGAATGTCTTATATTTTGTCTGGCAATGCTAAATGAGAGGGAAAAAAGATGTCTTCAAGGCAATTGAATTCAGACAACTACATCAGGAAATCATTTAAATTCAACTCAAAGTTAGAAATAATACATGCAAGCAAAAATCTGTAAGTTAAAAAATGAATTTACTGCCAAAGAAACGTATAACTTTCTCATATACAAATCTACCAGGAAACAAACAAATATTTCTATCTTCAAATTAGGATATCAATTTTGCCAATATTGTAGATTAGGTTATAGTTTAGCAAATACTCACATCTCTGTTTCTTTGAAGTTGGACATGAACGGATAACTTGCTTTGGCCAAAGCTATGTATATGCATGTGGCAGTGCGTCAGTATCAAGCCTAGGTCTTAAGGTGTTGAGCATGTTTTTGTTTATATTTCTGGGAGAGTCTAACCTCTACTACAAAAAGAACTTGCCCCAGGTACCTGTTGCCTTTTTATACACCAGAGTGAAATAGGTAGACCAAACTCAGCAACCCACAGCTTGAGGGAAAGTCATTCCAGCTGACCTGTATACCTATGTTTAAGGAACAACTGTGTATTGTTGAATGGCACTAAAATTTTGTCAATATTTGTTACGCAGTATCACTGCAACAATAGCCAACTGAACCAGCAATAGCTTTCATGAAAACACTCTTCCTATGCAATTTTTGTACATTTTGTAATTTTACATAGTATATTCTTGTAATATGTCCGTAAATTTTGCATAATATAATCCCTCTAATGAATGACAGACTTTTAGAAAGAGGAAAAAAATGAATCAATTATAATCTAGCATGTATCCTCAAACTACAGCCCGCGGGCCACATGCGGCCCGCCTAGGACATGTATCCGGCCCCGACTGGTATTTTTGCAGCTGCTGCCTGTCCTGCTTAGCAGCCGACTCGTACCGGGCCCACAGTGCGCACTCTCCAACGGTCTGAGGGACAGTACTGGCCCCCTGTTTAAAAAGTTTGAGGACCCCTGATCTAAGGTGAACAACCATCCTGATTTGCATAGGACTGTTTCAGTTGTGGCATTGAAAGTTCCATTTTCTGGGAAACTTCTCAGTCGCAAGCAAATCAGAATAGTTGGTCACCCTCAGAACAATTAAAGAACAAGTTTAAAACAATTTGCTTTCTTTTCCTGAGTCTCAGAAAAATCCTTACTTCTTTGCCCATGTCTTACACTACATATCAAGCAAGCTTGCTTACCAGTATATCCCTGGGACATATTTGTAAGACTATAATTGTTTGAATCCTTCACCTAATGTGAACTTTTTAAAAAAAACTGAACTGATTCGGGGTAGTTTTATTTATATATGTATGTACGTATATGTATTTATCTTTGAGGAACCTCTATACTGTTTTCCATAATGGCTGTGCTAGTTTACATTCCCACCAACAATGTGAAAGGGTTTCATTTTCTCCATATCTTCTCCAAAACTTATGTTTTTTTTTTTGATAATAGCCATTCCAACAGGTATGAGTTATATCTCATTGTGGTTTTAATTTGCATTACTCAGATGATTAGTGATATTGAGCATTTTTTCATCTACCTATTGGTCATTTGCATGTCTTCTTTTGAGAAATGTCTTTTCATATATTTTGCTCATCATTTAATTGGGTTGTTTTCTTGCTATTGAGTTGAGTTCCTTCAATATTGTGGATATTAACTCTTTATCAGATGTATGGTTTACAAATATTTTCTCCCATTCTGTAGTGTCTCTTCACTCTGCTAATTGTACCTTGGCTGCACAGAAGCTTTTTCGCTTACTGTAATCCCATTTGTCTATTTTTGCTTTTGTTGCCTGTGTTTTTGGTTCATTGAAAGCATTCTTTGTAAATTTAGGTATCAGAGAAGTCAAAAATGTGGTAGCATTATCTTGTACTCTGTAAAATCTTATTGGCAGAAACAAAAAATAATTAATTCCATTTTTACTTTTCCTTACATAAAACCATGCGCTAGTCCTAAGATATAGAAGGCATTTATATTTCCAGGAGAGAAAATATTTTTTGAATGAACATCTCACAGAAAATATTTCCTTTGATTTCTGCTTAAGTATTTGAAGTTGTATGAATGCTAAGATAGTATATAGAACCCATTATACACATAGATGCATATTTGTTAGGAAACTGAAGAATAAAAAGCTGCACTTATTCAGGCATTTTATTTTACAGAGCTCCAACTGAAGACAAAGTAATATATTAGGTACTATGACAGTTACCTAAGATGTAGAAGTCAACTTCCCACAAATGCAGAGCTCACAAATTAAAACCAAGGAACTCCTGCTTTTAAAGCACTTTATGGTGAGAATTAGTAAAAGGAATGTTTTTCCTATCTATACATCGAGTTGGTCTTTTCATAATGAGTTTTGTGATTCCTGATGTCTTGGTCTACCACATGAGTTTCTAGTAACAACTAGGACACACAAATAAAAAGGATTGTTGCACGACATATAGACATCTTATATTTTATTTTGTATTGACTGTTAGTCCATAAAGAGTAGAGACCAATTATTTTATCTCTGCATTGTTAGTAGAAAGTATATTTGCAAAGCTGACAGAAGTTGCTGAGTGAGAACATGTGGAATGAATGTTCTAAGATAACTTCCTGGGACCAATCCTGACCTGAAGGTACAGGTATTTAAGAAGATTTAGCTACACATTCTAAGAATTAGTATTATATGTTAACCTAATCCCAAACTTGAATTCAAATTTCAATAATTTGCTATATATTTTGGGTTTACTTTGTAAATTTATTTGGTGTTCTAAGACCACGACCACTTTTAGCACTTAACACAGCACATAGTCCACTTCTGCTATGTGGGAGCTACATAGTGAAACAATTGATCTCCTGCTACTAGTTCCTCTTCTGGTCCAGGTTTTATACCCAGGCTCCTGTTCCTGAGGGCCAAATGTTGAAACATAAGCCCCTGAGATTTTCTTGCCAGTTTTTCTCTAAAGGATAGAAATCTTGTCACGGAACTCTTATCTGGTATTTGCAGCCCCAGGACCTATAGCTCTGATGAAGAGAGCCTACTTAGCTCAGTGTCTCATTTGGGTGACCCATATAATAACTGCTCCATTCTTATCTCCTCTTGGGATCTCCCCCAGTCTTATCACGTACTTGTTTTATTAAATTAATTGCTGACTGGTCCTACCGCTGTCATTTTAATTTGGACATCAAATTGTTTTCAAAGAGAATCTTTTCTTATCTTTTAAATATGACTTCCACGTACAGACCCATTCAAGTTTGCCTGCCCCACTTAAATTATTTTTCCTTCTCATTTTTATAATTATGCTCATATTGAAACAATTTAAAATAATCTATTGCCTTGCATGCCTAGTATTTTTTGTAAGAATGTATTTAGAAAAACTTTTATTAATAATAGGTTTATTGCAGGTTAGCTAATTTATGTTAATGTTATCCCAACCTTAGTATAAGTTGTTATAGACACTGAAATATTTTTATATTTATTTCTGTGACTTGGAGGACTAGGCCTTGAGGGACAGAATAACAAATAGAACTACCCATCCAGTCATTCCTGGATAAGAAAGAAAAATTAAGTTTTTATATCATTAAAGGAAGATTATACACTGATAATGGATGTCCTTACATTTCCCACCATTTTCTTGATTTGCTTGTTCCTCAAACATGACTGTATTTAATTTTTTTCATTGTCTTTGTAAAACAAATCAATATTCCCTCTAAAAACAATTTTCAAACTCTCTATTCAGTGTTTCCTTACTCTATTAAATTACTTTCCCCTATTCTGCCTTATTTCCAAATCATTACCTTTAACATTTGAGCCAAAATATATCTCCCCCATTAGGAATGTTCTAATTAAATTAGAGCTGCATATTACTTCACCCTTTGAGAGCAAGCTACTTTTTCTAACTTCTTATAGATAGTTGCACATAGTACATACTAGTACATTCTTAACATATATATCACTCATCTTACCAAATTCCCTTAGTGGACCGTTTCCTGATCATCTAAGGCAGGCATCCTCAAACTACGGCCCTCGGGCCACATGTGGATGTTTTTGCCCATTTGTTTTTTAACTTCAAAATAAGGAATGTGCAGTGTGCATAGGATTTTGTTCATAGTTTTTTTTAAACTATAGTCCGGCCCTTCAACAGTCTGAGGGACAGCGAACTGGCCCCCTGTTTAAAAAGTTTGAGGACCCCTGATCTAAGGGAACTCCTACCTCACTTTCTAGCTTCAGCCCTTGTTTGTTTATAGTTGGTACCTGTCTTGTCCACTAAAAGATAGGTTTTAGAAGGGCAAATGACCTTGCCTGTCTTACTCCCATTTTATTCTTGGCATCTGGCTAAGTTGCTGGTCTAGAGTAGGTGTTTAGTAAATGCCTATTTGAATGGATCAGTGAATAGGAGCAGCACCGACCTCCTAATTCATCATATCCGGTGGGCGCACCATAGATTTTACATGAAAAATTTTTAAAGAACAAATTATCAGTCATTTGTGTATGTGAAATTCATCTTGGTTAGAATTTTGATCAGATATAATATTTTCTAATGAAGGATATAATTCTTCTAAAAGCAATATTCCAGACTTTGGCTTTATGTTACTGAAATGCCCATGCTTCAAACATCATAGCTACCCAAGAAACACTTATTTGCATGATGGATGATAAATAAATGTCAGAATATAAGTCAAGAACTGACTCTTATGTTTGTCAAATCATGTTTGGAAAAAATAGAGGAGTTTCATATTAATCTGATTCAAACTTAAGGATAAAGGAGTCAAAAAGAAACTTTATATTTTGCCTTAATAATAAGTGCAGTACAATCATTTAGAACAAATAAAAATATTAATACTAATATGAAAGTATTAATACTAATACTAATAAAATTAGTATTTTTACCTAAACTCTTTTGTATTTTGGGTTTTTTTCCCTACTTAAACCTTTTACTACAGCATACTATGGGGGTACACCCGTTTTGATTACATAACGTGCTTTTGTACAGTTTGAGTCAAAGTCATAAGTGTACATTGTACCCATTATGTGTGAATTTACTCATCCCCTCCTCCCCCCTCCCACCTACTTCATTTTCCTTGAGTTTTACTTCCATATGTGCATGTAAGTATTGATCAGTTGGTTCCAATTTAGTATTGAGTACATGTGGTGTCTGTTTTCCCATTATTGTAATACTTCACTTAAAAGAACGGTCTCCAGTTCCATGAGTGGATTAATAAAATGTGGTGGTATAAGTATACCATTGAGCACTACTCAGCCATAAAAAAATTGCGATGAAGATAATTTTGACCTTCATATTTATATGGGGGTAAAAATATATGAAGGCCTAACATTCAAAAAAATAGACACAGTTCAAACAATAAACCTGTTCATGGAAGGAAGACTACAGGTCATGATAGGCAGTCAAGCAATTGGTTTTTCTAGAGAAAGAGAGCATGCATACATATTATTTGTGCCTGTGAGAAAGACTATTTAACAGTTCATTTATAATTGTAGCAGTGAACAGCTGGTCGGAGGTTTCCCAGATGCCAGTATAATTTTGTGAGAAAAGTATGATTGAGTTAGTGTTCTTGGACTTAATTGAGATGCTTTTCTACAATAGTGACAATTTACATATTAAGCCTACAACAAACTATTAGATGTGAATGATTATTCATTATCAAAATCCCTATTGCAGAAAAACTTTTCATATGATTATATGGTATTGTTTGGCAACTTGTCAACAAACAAAACAAAAAAAAAAGATTAAATTCAGGGTTTTCCTCAAGTCCATGTACATTAAATTATATATAATTGGCAGTAGAGTCAGTATTATAAAGTTGACTTTTAAAATAGTTTGGGAAGAATCCACTAGTTTTTTCCAATAGTAGGGAAAAAAACCCAAAATACAAAAGAGTTTAGGTAAAAATACTAATTTTATTAGTATTAGTATTACTATTAATACTTTCATATTAGCATTAATATTTTTCTTTGTTCCAAATGATTGTAATGCACTTATTATTAAGGCAAAATATGGGTGGTAGCTGCTAGGTTTTGTTTTGGTTTGCATGGCTTTTCACAAATGCTTCAGATGACAATTACACAAAAATGTACCCCAGGAATTTTATCAATCCCACTAATTAGAGAAAACTAGTATAAAATTTTGCATTTTCCTCATCTATGCAGAAATTATGTGGTGGTCAATTATAAAAGACTCCTTTCCTATAAGATTATTAAGATAGGGACATTGTATATTTTTCAATTTTTGATGGACATTTTTAACTCGCTGTTTCTGGTGATGATACAAAATCAGCAATATCATTAAAAATGTTTCTAATAGATATTCTTAAAAGGTATTTAAGCATAAACAAGAAGAAAACTTATCAGATTAAAAAAAATACTTGATCCAGGACTAGAGGAAATATCACTGAAAGGACCTGCAAGAGAATCTTGTAGTCTCTGTTACTGTTCAGGTTTGCCTTACCCCTGCTGTGGGCTTCTTTGCTTTTCAGACCCTTTCTCACACACTTCATATTCTGTGACACATCTGGAAATTTTTGTGATTTGTTTCTCAGCACTTACACTGATGAAATAGGATTAAGTAAATGGAACAGGAAAGAAGGAAGGAACAGAAGGTGGGAAAGAAGATGAAAGGAAGGGAGGAAGGAGAGAGAGAAAAGTTGCCATTGGTTCTCTTACACATGAGCCCCTCACAACATACCCAATAAAATATTTCTGGGGTTTCATATACTTCTTCAATACGATGGTTTGTTCGCCTTGAAGCTCCTATTCAAAAATAGCCAAGGACTTTTTATAAAATCACTGTGTGATGGAGTAGAGAACAACATCTTTAATAATATGTTGTAAGTTTGCGCAATTGATTAAATGCGCAATTGATTAAATAAATTCCATAGGGACTGGAACATTTAACTAATACACTACAAGCCCAATTTTCCTTTAATCCACTTACCATGTTTAAAATAAACAAGTTTGGGAGAACAATTGAATCAAGGGAACGTTTGTAATGTGGAAAAAATGTCTGTTCCTTTAAATAAGAACATTTTCCTCAGCCTAAGTTCTCAGATTGAAGTTTACTGTTTATAGGTCAATTAAGTCTTGAGCCATCACAATAAGTAAAGCTATTACAATAGGTAAAATTAGTTCATGTAAAAAAATAATTATTCATAGATTCGTAGTGGTTGAGGAGTTTTAATCTACTAATTACCTCTCATAGCAAGTTCAGTGGGATAAAAGTCTATGGAATTATTTCCCAAGCAATCAAAATATGAGTGAGTGATTCTATTCTCTAGAATCCACTTATATAAATTTTATCCTTTGCAGTTGAAACTTTCAACCAAACCATCTGTCAGGATAAGTAGGATAAGGTTTTAATTACTTACAGCAATGCAATTATACCATTAATGTTCAGCTAAAATTGAGCCCATTCAATTTAATTAGCAATGCAGCTGTGAGAGAAAAAAGACGGGCACTTTCAGATAGCCAACACAAGAGGTTATAATGGCTCTTTTTTTTTTTTTTCAGTTGCCTGGGCTCTATTCTGGCATGCTTCCTATTCTGGCTTACTTTGAACCTGTGTGTATGTGTGTGTGCATGTACATACATTGTATTGTAGATATATATATACACACACCTGTTTTATATATGCATATATTACACACACACACATACATACATACCCACACACCCTTTGGGAAAGCAGATCCTCTCCTATTTATGATCACGACTTTATATCTGCCTTACTTATGATGTGGAAATGGAACTAATTCAACTTATTGAGAAGCCATCTTCCATTCAATTAAAGTTAATATTTTAGTGAATATATCCTCATTACAGTAACTATACTAGTCATGGGGTAAGGGGAAAATCAAAGATATGTATAGAATTTATCTAATCATCTGAAGATGCGTACAATCTATTTGGGGAGATGAGACATTCAGATATAGAGCAGTTAAATAAAAATACAAGAAACATATTTATAAGATATAAAACCCTGAGTAAAATAAATATTGTGTGTCATAACATTTTCAAGGATAAAAACAATGTAAGCTTGAGAAGAATAAGTATTATCCCTGGAGATTGAGTTTTTTCTAAAATTCAAAAATGTTTTTGGATATTGATAAGCACATACATAAGGGAAAAGACACTTTAGGTGAAAGAGGTGATTTGGTGGGAGTGTCTGCTGGATGTCATGGAGTTATAGTGAAAAAGGTGAGTTAAAAGGGAAATCATTTTGCTAAATGAAATAAGCCAGACACAGAAATAAAAATATGGCGTGATTTCACTTATATGTAAAATATCTAAAAACACAAAGAGCTTAAATACACAGAGAAAGAATGAAACAGTGGTTACCACTGTTGGGGGGCTGGGAATGGAGAGATATTGGTCAAAGGATACAAAACAGCAGATATGTAGGATGAGCAAGTCTAGAGACCTAACGTCCAATATGAAGGCTAAAGTTAATAAAATTATATTCTATTAGAGATTTTTGTTAAATATGTAGATTTTTGTTATTACTGTCACAAAAAAATGTAACTATGTGAGATGATAGATACATTAGTCTGCTTCACTATTATAACCATTTTACTAAGTGTATGTATATCAAAACATCATGTTGTAAACCTCAAATAAACACAATAAAATTTATTTAATAAAAGAATTGCCTAGGAAAAATCAAATAATTTAATAAGCCATACAAATGTAGTCTAACCCTCATGAGTTAAGATTTATTGGGGGAGAAAAGTCAGTCTAACTTGTTGAGAATCTAAACTCTGTCATAGTTTTAAGTAAGGCAGATTTAAATAAAAAGGAAATCAGGAACCAGGCTTTCCTGGATAAGAGGCCAGTGATGGGAAGTAAGGGTGGGTGCCCTGGGTTACAGTGCCTGAAAGCCTGCTGAGGAGAACCACCCTGAAATTTGCTTCTTACATGAAGCTTTTATAAAATATACTCCTGAAAAATACAGCTTCTAATTCTTTTTCTTTTTTTTTTTGATCCTGCTAACACTTATGTTTTCTAAATGGAAATATTTTTTAAATGTTAATGCTTTGAACATAAGGAAGGGATTAACGGTGTCTGAACTGTGAGGTTTCTCCCATCAAATACCTCACAGTTGCTATAGCAATGTTTTTACAAGCCGAGCCATAAAGAGGGAAAACTGGCATGTTTGGAGATTCAACCATGTTTGTTCCAACTTGAGAATATGAAATAAAATGAAGCGGCAGCATAGTGATGCAAGAGCATGGGCTCTGGATGGGAACTGCCTGGGTTCAAACCCTAGGAATAAGTAGCTGTGTCAGCTGAACCTAGTTACTTAAGCTCTCTTCTCGATACATGATTCCCCTCATCTGTAAAATAAGGAATATAACAGTACTTCATAGGGTTGTTGAAACAATCAAATGTATATTTTTAGGTAAAGCTCTTAGAACAGTGGCTGACACTATAGAATTGTTATCAAGTGCCAGCTGTTCCTATTACAAAAAAAATCAATTTCACAACTAACATTCAACTAATAAGTAAATCCCCGACAGTTATTCTAATAACCAGTGAATTGTCTAACTTTGCATGCATCACACTTAATGAATATTACTCCTAGTATCTAATTCCTATGTATTACTATATCAATTATACCTTAATTTTCAGCATTGTCTTATGTAATAAGTTGTATTGTATTGCTAAAAGTAATATCTAAATTTTATAATCTCTTGACTTCATTCTTTCTGCATAAAAACTGTAATTATTTTAGGCATAGGTCAGAAACTCGAATGGCGTCACACACCAGATACTTATCTTAAATATGTGAAGTAGCAGGATTGAAAGCAACAGAAAAGGGCAGCAGCTGTGACAAAATGAAGAGGATGTCGCTACCAAAAGGCAATGAGATTTGGCAACATAAATTTTGGTTTTAGGCTGAATTTGGCCATTGGACCAACAGTTTCTGGACCCATAGTATAAACTTTACATCGAAAAGAAAGAGCTTCTCTAGTATTTTGTTATCCATTATTGCAGGACACACCTTACCTAAATTAGCTGCAAGAAAGGAGAAGTACATTGATATGTGTAATATCCTTTTAATCTTCCCTCAGGAAATAGAAACATTGTCAACATGAAGGAAAAATACAGCTTTTTCCCCAACAGTTATATTTCTCTGCTTTAGGAAATTTTTTTTTATTTCAGCAAATTATAGGGGTACAAATTTTTGGGTTTCTAATAATGCCCTTGCCCTCCGTCCCCCCACAATTCTGAGCTTCAAGCGTGACCATCCCTCAGACGGAAATTTTTAAAAAATGAGAAAACACTCTATTATCAAATATCTATGCAAATATGATCATGATAAAGGAAAGGTGCCCAATAAATCCTGAAGACTTTTATCTCTACATGACTCACCCACCAGATATACAGAATATATGAATGTAAAAACAAACAAACATTCTTTGATGAAATAATTTGATTAGTCATCCATCTATCCATGATAAAATAAAACATCTCTTACACACTGGAGATGACCTTACTCAACCACTGATTTACAAAGTATTGGATAAATTTTGAGTCCAGAAACTCATGGCTAAAATTTCCTGGAATAACTAATCATTACAGAAAAAGACTAAAGCAAACCAAAAATTCATCGGTTCATCAAGTGACTAATTCAATAAAGTATGAAACAACCACACATTAAACTATTTTGCAGCTGTAAAAAGACATAGGAAACATCTCTAGTTACTGCTATGTAGATCCTCTAGAACATAAAAGTGAAAAAATATAAAGGTAGAGAAAAATGTGTATAGTATGCTGGAGTAAGTTATTTAAGAAAGCATAAGTCAATAAATTAAATAGTGAAATGGTTACTTATATGAATGGAACAAATAGGCATAAGTGTAGGAGGATAGGGATAAAAGTGATACTTCTTATGAGAATTATGAGAATTCAGTTTATAATACAGATTTAAATTTGGAACCTATAAATATTTATATATTTAAGAAATCTATAAGTATATATGCCTATTTTTACTAATAATATTTTTGTGTATTGTATGTATGCATTTATATATGTATACATTACATAAAAATAAAACCAAAATAAAACATATGATACTAATTTTGTATAGGGTTGGTAGCCATGTCATAGAAAGAAGAGTTATGATAAGATGATAAGATTTTTAAAAGTTCCAAAACTACCAATTCCTTACATTTTTAAGTAATTATATTGCTTAGTACTAACTTTGATACTGTATTTTCATAATTATTTTAATGCCATTAGGAATAAAATTTTAATAAGAGAAAAGAAATAAAATTTTAAAGACCCAAGAAATGAAACAACATACTGTAAATGTAAGTATGAACTAAAAATATCTGTACAACTCATAAAACATTTTTCTTTTAAAAAAATACAGATTACTCATCACTGTTCTTTCAAAAAGTCAAGAAATAATGGCAAATTCACTAGAAAAGATCATTCCTGTGTCCCAGATCAGGGTCTCAAAATACCATTCCCCATTCAGAGGAACCAGAGCTTCTTAGAGGATGGGTGACACCAGGTCTGTAATAGGAATCTACGTGATAGCTCCAGACTCCAAACATGTTACCAAAGACTACTGTGATTACTACTGTTTACTTCGGTGATGCACACACAGTAATTGATCTCCTGTGAGTTCCCCTACCCAGCTCAGGATCCATGGTCAGTGTTCACAAAAAGAGAAGTTTGAAGAGAGACAAGAGTAGCTTTGCAGAAAATTCTTAACTTTGCATAAATTGGAAGAATTCAGTTATCTAATGTTAACTGTATTTCAAGCCTGCTGCATTCTGAACCAACATGTGTTGGGAAATAAAAAGAGAGGGTAAAGTACACATGATAGCTCCATTTTGACTTGAAAGTGTGCCAGCTTTTCCTTTGCTGCCTTTTGATTTTTTATTTGCACATCTGGTGCCATTGACATTTATTAATATAAAGTGACCTTTTCACCCTTTCTTCCATGTACACACACCCAGTGCAGGGAGTTGAACAATCATACATGCAATGAACACAGTATTTTATGGTTAATGTACCATCCTTTATGAGAATATGCTAGCATAATGATAGAGGGCTGAAGCATGTAATCTATAATTAATACAAAGTGAACTGTCATGGAGGGGAAAATGGGCCTTTCTGCAGAAGTATAAGTGCAGTCATGGAAACGGCTATAGCTCCTTGATTGTAATTATTCAACCTCACTAGGGGTCTTCAGCTAGCTATTAAAGTGCTAGTGGTCCCTCGTGGAGTGGTCTCCTATCCAATTAAACTTTCACAAGTCTATTCAGGAGGCACGCTTCAGGTTGTCAAAGACATTGTGGGACACCACTGTGTTCCATTAAATAGTGTCAAGCACCTGCATTTCTAATAGAACATAATGCTTTTGGTTACCTTTTGCATGTAGAATTTGATCAGAGAAATTTGTTTGTCTGATTTGAAAATTTTGCATCTATAAACAGATAAAACATTTGTAATTGAAACAGATAAAGGTTTGCAGTTTCTGATCATTTTCATGACTTTGCCACTCCAGTGTTTTTTATACAGTATAAAAGAAAAACATATGCAGAAGTCAGTGAGAAACAAAGAAATGTTAAATGTTAGGAATGATTGTCAAATGAATACAGTGGAAAAGAAAATCATTAAGCAAAGTATTTCACTGTATATTTTAGAGTTTGTACAAATTTTGATATCTAGGAAAGGCACACAATAAAAATGCTAAGACATTCTGTGATTTCATGAGTTAAGGACTTCCATTTAAAATATTGTAATTTGCACTGCAAATTTTAAAATGAAAATGGGAAAGGGGGCTGAATTGTCAATGTGTGAAATGAAGTGATTCTGCGGTACCTGGTAGTACAGTATGATATACTGGAAAAGAGTTTTAATTAGGTATACAAGGGCTATACTCATATATCTATATATACTTATATATATGTGTGTGTGTATCTCTATATATATGTATGTATCTCATGTATGATGAGGATCGGAAACTTCTTGTTCAATACCTAAAATACTCTTAATCTTACATTTTACTCCAAATCCTGGTTTATCATCTCCAGTTTTGCACAGGTTTTAACCAACTTCTGGCAGGTGAATTAATTCTGTGTTTCACGTCTACCTGAGCCTCCTACTCTTCACATTCTTGTCTGGAATCTCTAACTCACTGGCATGAGATGTGAGTGGGAAAGTATTTGGCTTTCCTGAAGTGCATCACTGAAATATGAGAAAGTTAAATTATTGGGGACACATTTGACCACTGGAGTTTAGAGGCCAATAGATAAATGCTGGCCCCATTTGCCCTGTTGGTAGAAAGTTCATTAGGCTCATGAATCAGACATCTGTAGCAGTAGCCAACTGGATAATAAAATGTGTATGCCTTTCCACCCTTCAATCTTTTACTTCCCAACCATCATTCTTTCTCTCTGAGATGACCTCTCAAATAAACCACCCTCACACCAGCTGTTTTCTCTGGCTCTTCTCCTAGGGAAACCAGACTAAAACAATATGGTTCCCAGCTATGCTATTTAGCAATTCTAGAACTTGAGATCTCTAGGCCTCCATTTCCTAAACTGTAAACAGTTTGGATATGAACAGACTTTAAAACTCTAAAACCATAACTTTACAAAAAAGCAGTCAAATTTGAGAACATGTAATTTCAAGAAGAATAAATATACTGTAGAGAAGGAAAGATATATCTTCATATTCTTTGCTGCTTATCTTTTGCTATTTGTTTTAGTTCATTTCATTTCTTTTTGCTTTTGCCTCAGGAAGTAAACAGCTAGTCAGTCATTAATAAGGTTATTACAGAAGTGCATGCAGATTATGTTAAATTATTTAACATGCACAGGTATTAGATCTGTTCCCTGGAGTCCATAACAATCAAAAAGCTGCACAAAACCTTTTCTCAATGGGTTGGATACCTTGTTTGAGCGAACCAGAGTGTTCTTCCTTCACTTCCCTCCATTACTATGCCCATTAGGAGAACAGTGCTATCAAAACATCAAAATAGAATGTAGGGAGAATATGAGGAATAATAATCAACTGAAATATAATTGTCAGAAACAGTAAGAATCTTGGTAGAACAAATAGGAAGGAATTGTAGGGGTCTATTTGTTTTAATGTATTTCTCTGGTTCCATGTCAGAAAACAGAAATCTATCTGATTTTGATATTAAATAGAATTCATGAATAATTAGAAAAATATTACATATATAAAGCAGAATATTCCATTTTGAGCACAGTATTATTTTTCCTACTATTTCATAATGGAAAAAAATCAAAATCTCCAGTTAAGTGCCTCAGTATTTTCCAAGGAAGTAAATTTCTGAGGAAAACAAAGTACATATTCAGAAAGCTGTATAATACACAATATTACACAATATTTCTGTGAAGTTATTTATCCTGTAACTTCTTATAGTTTCCCAAAGGTTTGTTCAAATGAATTTAGTGCTTGCTATAAATGAATTAAGAGGAGAAGACCTACATCAAAAAGACTCTCCTCTTAATGAATTTCTAACACAGGCCTGATCTAAGTAGACTCTTGAGGCTGAGAAAAAGGCCTCTTGAATAATATGTACTATTCCTTTCCCAAGATGTTTCTTTTGATTTGTTGAATAAATATCTGGCATTTGAGAATAGCAAAAAAAAAAAAAAATTATTTT
>VBSM01002121.1:32800389-32817308 GCA_008086735.1 Cheirogaleus medius | reverse complement strand
ATTGACAGAATCATATGGTCTTTGTTCTTGATTTTATTTATGAAGTGAATTGCTTTTATACACTTGTGTATGTTGAACCAACCTTGCATCCCTGGAACAAAGCCAACCTGGCAATGGTGAATTATTTTTTTGATGTGCTGCTGAATTCTATTTGCTAAAATTTTATTTAGGATTTTTGCATCTATATTCATGAGGGATATCTGTCTGTAATTTTCATTTTTTGTTGCGTCCTTTCCTGGCTTTGGTATTAAGGCAATATTGGCTTCGTAGAATGAGTTAGGAAGGATACCATCCTTCTCAATGCTATGGAATAGTTTCTGTAGTATAGGTATGAGTTCATCTTTGTATGTTTGGTAGAACTCGGAAGTGTAGCCACTAGCCCAGGACTTTTCCATTTGGGGAGGTTTTTAATTACTGCTTCAATTTCTGAGCTTGAGATTCCTATTCAGGAATTCTGTTACCTCCTGGGTGAACTTAGGGAAGTTGTATGAATCCAGGAATTTGTCCATTTCGTCTTCATTCTAAGTTTTTGGGTGTATAGATTTTTATAGTAATCAAATATAATGTATTGTATTTCTTTGGTGTCTGTTGTGATCTCTCCTTTTTCATTTCTTATTGAGTTTATTAGAGTCCTTTCCCTTTGAGTCCTTGTCAATCTAGCAAGAGGTCATCAATTTTGTTTATCTTTTCAAAAAACCAGCTTCTTGTTTTGTTGATCTGTAGTATAGTTTTCTTGTTCTCCCTTTCATTAAGTTCTGCTTTGATCTTCGTTATTTCTTTTCTTCTACTGGGATTGGAAATTGTTTGCTCTTCTTTTTCCAATTCTTTGAGCCTATTCGTTAGGTTGTTAGTATCTAAGTTTTCTGTTTCTTTGATCCATTTGATCCTTATATAAAACATAATAGGTAGGTTCTGTTGTTATGTCTACTCTACAGATAAGGTAACTAATGCACAGAGAGGTTAAGTAACTTGCCCAAAGGTCATGGCCAGTAAGTGACAGATGTAGGATTTAAACTTAATCTGACTCCTGATTCAGTGCTGATTATAATTCAAACTCGAACAGCATATGAGGCTCTGCATGGTTTACCCTTTGGAAACTCTCCAGCTCTCATCTCACACATATCTCTCATATTATACTCTTAGGTAATATTGAATATTTTGCAGATCCCAAGCCAACATCATTCTCTCATCAACCATGCCTATTTCATGGGGTCACTCTGGCAAGAATATCTTTCTCCCTCTTTGTTACCCTTTGTCTTTCAAGACTGTCAAAGTCTATATTGTCGATATCCTAGAAACCCCCCATTGATGTTGGGTGTGTATTGGTGCCTTTGTAATCTGTGCCTTTCTCTATTATAGCCACTGATACCTTCTACATTGTCACATACTTTTAAAAAATATTCCTCTTAACATTAATAATTCCATGAGGTATAAATCATGTCTTTTATTTCTATACCCCAATGCCTTGTATGATTGGTAAGTAATACATTATTTTTAAATAAATGAATGATTAAATGTCATCACTATTAATTTGTATCTCATTTCACTCAGTTCCATGGTTTTCTAGTAGATAAAGTGGTCTTTAAATATGCATACATAACAGAGAAAATTTGGAAAAAAAAGAGAGAAGAGTAGGAAAGTCATTGAGCATAGGGAACATAGCAAGTTGTTGATACATAGGTAAAGGCAATTGTTAGATATCCAGAAGGTAGCATTAGGATACTGGATATCTGCAGAAAGGGATGAAATTTAGGATGCTATGCAGGAGAAAGGAGATACATGAAAAATTGGATGCTAAGAAACAATGATGCAAATTTTACAGTTTTATCTGGTAGGAGCAAGTAGACACAACTTTCTAAGAACTTAATAACCATCTTCTGTTATTGAAATAATAACTACCTTTCCTGAAAATGAAATCAACTAGACACAGCCATCTCACCACACTAAACTGTTCTTTTTCTTCCAATAGCCTGTAGATATTCCACAACTAAATAAATTTATCAATCATTTTTTGCCAAATCGGAACCTTGGAATTAAAGAAGTCATTTTTACATTTAAATATACTGACTAGAGAGATAGAGAGGTATGTAAAGAGGACTAGTGGCTCTCTTTGGAATGAAGCATTTAGAGGAAGCATTTAGAAGAGTATAGGCACTGGGAAAGAAGGTTCAAAAATCTGAAAATCCAGCCAAAATACAAGTTTTACAACATTTAAAGAGGCTTGGTACTTGGAAAGCTATTCACTAGTCCAAGTGTTCCAGCCTGGAAAGGTGGAAAATAAAAAGCTGTTTACAAGTTTTTCCTGGTTTGTTATATAAAATGTGTTGTGCATGTGATATCTAAATTTAAAGCAACATGATTTAAACTGCACTACGTGATGAAGAGTCCTCTGAGGTCACTAAAGCTTTGATTTTCCAGTTAGCTTATTTTATAGCTAGTGCTTTGGAAGCCATCAAGTCCATAACGAGATAGATCAATCAGATTGTTTTTATTGGTCTACTGCGTACCATACACTATGCACAGCAGCACTCATTGAATCAGACTGCCTGGGAACAGCAGCTTTAACCTTGAGACTTGAACAGAGAAAATAACAGCTTCAAAATTAAATCTCCATGAATTATATATATTCTTATATAAAATTGAATTTTTAAACAGTGTCAATTGAAATCTGCTGGTAATGAACCAAATGCAGTAATTTCAAAAAGGAATCATGGTCAAAACATCACTCAGTTACCCATTTAAAATAGCTTACTTTTAAACTCTGTGCTCAAACATCAGACTTTGCAGTGATTCAAATAAACCATATTTTTTAAATGGCTTCAGCAATAATCTAAAGGTAAAGTAAAAAGGAATAGATAACCTTCAAAAGTTGCTTTGAGTGCCTGTGATAATTTTATTGTTTTATATTTGCTTATGTGTCTTTCAAAAAAATCTGAATTAAGTAAAAGAGGTCATGCAAGCTAATCATACAGTATAGTAAATGGTACAGTCATATTATTCAATAATGTTAATTATTATTCCTGGATTTTTGAAATGTCTCAAAGGTTGATGTAAGAATCCTAAGAATCCACAAATTTTCTGACTGATTTCCTATGTTCAACTCAGTTTTTTCAGTGTTCAGATTCCTCTATAAAAGTTCAAGGGCATGCTAGGATTTTATTGGTAATCAAATGATGACTGGTAGAATTGATGCTTGGGTCACTAACCAGGAATAGAGTATCCTCCAGGATGTGGGCAGGGGTTCACATTGCAATACCCAAATAGAGTCTATAGCCAGGAGTGGAATCCATAACCAAAGGGCCTCATTTGTGGGATGGGGACATTGAAAGAGAATCTCTTTCAGTGAAGATGAAGACTCATAGGTGTCTGGGATTGCTTCAGTTTTTAGTTCTTCCAAGGTGAAACAGATGCACAACCAAAACTGGCCATTTAGGAAAAAAATATATAAATGTTGTACGTCAGCTAGTAAGTCCTTCGTTTGTGGTCAGTGTCTTAGAGAAGTGGCTGAAGTTTCTGATACAGCTCTCTTCCTAGCAGGAGACTGTATGAAAACCTAGAGCTAGGAAACAAGTATTTTGCTCCAAGAACCCCACCTAGTACTTACTGGTGTGGTTATAAAACTAAATTTCAAAATGAATATAATGCATGCAAATGGTGTATGAGATTCCAAATAGAGCATTAATTTGTTAACTTTGATCCAGCCACTGCGTGGGCTGAGAATTCCTAAAGAAGGTCTCTGATATCTACAACTGAATGAGGCTGAGGTGAGCAGGGGATGCCATCCAGCTGCCCAGGCACCATAGACCACTGGTGTTCTCCTGTCCCATCTGACACCATGCAGCAGGGACCACATCCAAAACTAACCATTTCTTAAAATAATGTTCAAATTCCTCCAAGGCTTACCTCTCAGCATCTATCATGAAGAATTTAACTAAGAAATATTCTCGTTATATTTCAGATCCTTAAAATTAAAATGTTACTTCTAAATTTTTGATGAATAGACAAAGGAGTAAAAAATGATATTCAACTTGCAGATGAAATAAAATTTCTCTGCTGTATCTTCCTTCTTTTTCTTATCTGCCTTAGGTTATAAATTCCACAAGTCCAGAGCCAAGTCTATTATATCCATCATTACATAACCATTACTTAGTAGGTGCTTATCCAATATTTATGGAATGGTAAATCCATAAAGAGCAGATAAATGTTGCTACTACTAAATTAAAAAAAAAATAACCCTGCTCTTATCTTTTTGAATTTTCTAGGACAACTTTTGATAACTCTTCCTAGCTATGTCTTTAGATTGGCCCTTTATAACTTGGCACCAGATTGTCTTTCTAGTGTTCTCTTTTACACCAATATTTTATTTATACCTCTTGGCATTTGCTGAAAGTATTCCATACTTTTCTCAGGTCATTCTTATAATGAAGGTCACAATAAATTAATACTTGCTGAAAAGGTTCCATGCATGCTATTTATGATACAAAGTCAAATATGCAGTGTAAAATAATCACAACAATTATTAATTTGACCAAATATACATCTATAGTTTAATTCAATATTAAAGAGTTACTGACTTTGAGCAGCAGAGACACCCAGTTATTGAGGAAGAACCCAACAGCTGGAGGCCAAACATATGGTTGAAGTCACAGAGTGACAATGTCCAAGGGCCCATTACCTAAGTTAAAGTCATCTCTTTGGCATTTTTCTTCAAAATTCTGTGAGCGTATGGTGGTGTATCAGTGAGAATGTTAGACATATTAATAGAGCTGCAGCATTTAAGGAAGTAAATGTAACAGCTTCAATTTAACCCTGTCTCTGGGCAAAACTTAGGGATAAAAGAGAGGTATGCTTAACAAAGCTTATATTTTTTAAAAGCCCCCCCCCACCAAAGTGCACAAAATGCACTGTTGGATATAACTAAGTTTTGTAACAGACACTTTTCCACAGAAACTGATATGGATTTCATGATGGAAGAATATGGTCCATGGATTTGCTGCAATAAGATATCATTCTTCTGTACCCTCTTTGACCTAATACATGGGGTTATATATTTTGTGGCAGATGATGAAACTCAAAAAAACTGCTGCTCATCAGAGCAAGGCACCCTAATGGGAAGAGTGTCCTCTGCTATTGTATGGAAAGGTGCTGCAATGGAATGACTCATTCATCCGATGTTCTCAGTGACTCCTGAGTTTAATCCAGTTCAAGAAACATTTATTTATCATCTACAATGAAGCACGCATTGAAACAGCTTTGTATAACAGCATTGTGGGCATTAGCAATTTTGCAGATACAGATTTTGGCTTCAATCCATGCCTCAATATTTATTTGCTACATGAGCCCTGCTAATAATAATAATAATAATGAAATATTTGTTGTGGAATTACCAATTGCTAGATACTATGCTAAGGATTATACCACTTAATCCTCATAAAAGTTATTGATATACTCTGATTATGATCCCTTTGTACAAATGAGTAAACTGCAGCCTAAATAGGTAAACCAATTTGCCAAAATGACACAATTAATAAACGACAAATCTGGGACGTGAATCCAGGCAGTCTGGCTCCAAGAGCTGAGATCTTAATTGCCACTCTATATTATCTCTCAATTCATTTAAAATTTCTGATGTGTTTCCTCATCTGAAAAATGCAGATAGGAAAACTACTTCCCTTTAGCATTATCATGAAAATTAAAAATGTAGTTTTAATGACAGGATAAAGTATGAAAAGCATGCAGCATAGTAGGCATTCATTAAATAATCTCCATTATAATCTAGTATTATTATATTTTTCATTGACTTCCCCTTTCTCAAAGTGGTTCATATAGTTCATGGTTTAAGCTATACCGTTTAATATATACTTGCTTGTCTTATTTGTAAATTATTTTCCATACACTCTAGCCTTCTTTCTGTAAACAGTAAATTGACATTTTTAAAAGAGAAAACTATAACTCTCATAGTCCATATTCCACTTAATATAGCCACTTTTAATTGAACTTACCTTCATTTTATATCTCTCTTGCCTCCTGATTGATTTCTCTATACTTGTTTTTTCCATTTTACCAACAAGCTATTACACATAAATCTTAGTACCCTTTTTATTGCTGTTTTCCAAACCTACTATAGGAGAGTGAAAATTCAAGTGTGCCAAGTATGCAGCTATTATTAAAGACCTGCATTTCCAAGCTAAGCAGAGGCCAGCTGAGTTGGGTGTCACCTTATCTAGTGGTTTTCAGAAATTCATATTGCCTAATCAAAGATAAGACATCTATTACTTAATTATTCTTAATTTATCTTTGGGAATTGGCTGAATAATGTTCTGATGCTCAGGAAAATGAGGGTAGAATAAAGGACTTAGAATTTAATATTTCAAAAGACACTTAGAGACTAAAAACAAAAAATAACTGCTCTAAGTAAATTGTCAATTTTTATAACATCTTTAATATTTTCTTAAATTTCTAACAGAGTTGAATGCAACTTTCTGAGATGGGCCATTTCCTTAATGCCTTCTAAAATCCATGTTGAATTTAATATTGGATATACTATGCTTTATAAATACAGACTTCTTTCCGGAGGGAAAAATCTCATTTCTTCTATTTTCAGAGGGAGGAACTTTTATTTATTTTTATTTCAAAATATTAAGGGGGTACAAATATTTTTGTTACATTATAGCTTGTATAATGCTTAAGTTGGGGCTTTTAGTGTCCTATCACCAGAATAGTGTTCATTATACCTGATAAGGAAGTTTTACCCTTCATTCCGTTCTTATCCTCCCTCCCTTCTTGGTTTCCAAAGTCCTTTACATCTCCCTGTGCCCGTGTGTGCCCATAATTTACTTCTCAATTATTAGTGAATAAATACAATGTTTGTTTTTCCATTCCTGAGATACTTCACTTAGGATAATGTTCTCTAGTTTCATCCAATTGCTGCAAAAGGCATTATTTCATTTCTTTTTATAGATGAGTAGTACTACATGGTGTGTGTGTATACATATATACACATATATATGTACACATATACACATATATATGTATGTTTTCTTCTTTCATTTTCTTTATCCATTCATGAATTATTGAGTACTTAAGTTGATTCCACATCTTTTCAATTGTGAATTATACCACAATAAACATTTGACTATGGGTGTCTTTTAGATAAAATGAGTTATTTTCCTTTGGATAAATACCCAATAGTGGATTTGCTTTACTGAATATAAGCCTACATTTATTTCTTTGAGTAATCTCCATACTGGTTTCCATAGAGGTTTTACCAATTTGCAGTCCCACCAACAGTGTATGAGCATTCCTCTCTCTCTGCATCCACACCAGCATTTATAATTTTTTGTCTTTTTTTATAATGGCCATTCTGACAGGGGTAAGGTGGTATCTCATTGTGCTTTGAATTTACATTGCCCTGATGATTAGTGATAGTGAGCATGTTCTCATATGTTTGTTAGCCATTTGTCTATCTCCCTGTCTTCTTTTGAAAAGCTTCTGTTCTCATGTCTTCTGTCCACCTTTTAATGGGTCGTTTGTTTTTTCTTGCTGATTTATTTGAGTTCTTTGTAGATTCTGGATAGTAGCCCTTTATTGGATGTATAATTTGTGAATATTTTCTCCCATTCTGTAGGTTGTCTATTTACACAATTGATTATTTTCTTTGCTATACAGAAGCTTTTTATTAATAATTTAATTAAGTCCCATTATTTTTGGTATTACTGTATTTGCCTTTGCCATACCTATGAAGATGAATCACTATCTATCCTACTGAAATTATTCCATAATATTGAGGAGAGAATTCTTTCTAATTTATTTGATGAAGCCAGTATCACCTTAATACAAAAGCCAGGAATGGATAGAACAAAAAAAATAAAAATACAGACTGATAACCCTTATGAACATAGATGCAAACATCCTCAACCCAATACTTGCAAACTGAATTTAATATCACCTTACAAAGATAATTCACTATGATTAAGTAGGTTTTATCCCAGGGATGCAAGGATGGTTCAAGATAGGTAAATCAATAAATGTGATTCATCACATAAACAGAAGCAAAAACAAAGACCATGTGATCATCTCAACAGATGCAGAGAAAGCACTGGGTAAAATCCAGCATGATTTCATCCAGCATGCCTCAACAAACTAGACATAGAAGAAACACAGCTCAGAATTATAAAAGCTATATATGACAAACCCACAGCCAACATCATACTGAATGGGGAAAAGCTGAAAGCATTCCCCCTAAGAACTGCAACAAGACAAAGGTGCCCACTGTCACCACTTCTATTCAACAAAGTACTGGACATCCTAGCCAGAGCAATCTGGCAACAGAAAGAAAGAAAGGGTATCCAAATTAAGAAAGAAGATGTAAAAGTACCTGTATTTGCTGATGATATAATCTTGTATCTAGAAAACCCTAAAGACTCCACCAAAAAACTCCTAGATAAATAAATTCAGCAAATCTCAGGTTACAAAATCAATGTACACAAATCAGCTGCATGTCTATATACTAATAACAATCAAGTTGACAGTCAAATCAAGGACACAATACCACTTACAATAGCTACAAAGAAAATAAAATACCTAGGAATATACTTAACCAAGGAGGTGAAAGATCTCTACAAGGAGAGCTACAAAACATAGATGAAAACAGTCACAGATGACACAAACAAATGGAAAAACACCCCATGCTCATGCATTGAAAGAATCAATATGGTTCAAATGTCCATATTGCCCAAAGTGATTTACAGATTCAATGCAATCTCCATCAAAATACCAATGTCATTTGTAGAAAAAATAATTTTAAGCTTCATTTGGAGTCAAAATAGTAAAAAAATCTTAAGCAAAAAGAACAAATTCTGGAGACATCACATTACCAGGCTTCAAGTTATACTACAAGGTTATAGTAACCTAAAGAGCATGGTACTGATAGAGACATAGAAGAACAAAGGAAGAACTTTTAATTGGAACTTCTCCAGAGTACCTGGTTAGCTTCTTTTGCCCAAAGCTTTATTCAGTCAGGAGAAATTTTGAGGTATATATTTGGAGGGTGACACTATTGGATCTCAAATTTCATTGGTGGTGATAATGGTTGTTATCACTGGAAGTTCTATCGATCATTTTTTCCTTCCACAATAGAAAAATGTGAGTTCTGGGTGAGTATGACTTCTCTGTAGAGTAAAATTTTCCATTTGAATGGCTGCTATCGATCTAGATTTGTGGAGCAGAAAGACTAGAAACCTCATTTGGCCCTCATAACTGAATCATGTTCACCAAAAACAGTTTTGGTGATAAAGATATATTTGGTCTCTATCTGCCTTTCTCCTACTTCTGTCAATTGGTCCTATATTTCCAGATGGGTAAAAAGGGGGTTAGGTATTTAATTCCTAACCATTCCCTTCAAAATCCATATCTAAATAGAATGCTTTTAATTCTCACACTTGTGATTTTAAAAAAGCTTATAAATGTAAGTAATGAAAGTAAATGCTTATGTTTTTACTCAAATAGCTGCCATATCATATAATTATCTTTCTTTTGTTTATTAAAAAATCTTGTTTGTGTCTCAGTGTTCTAAGAAGTAACTTAAGTGAAAGCATCTACTAAAGTTTCTGGTACATAACTGGTGTTTAATAAAACTAATTTACTTTTCTCCACTCTAGGTAAAAAACATATAGTTTTTAGCACAGAAAAAAAGTTATGTTTAACTGGTTAATCAAGTTCTGCTTGGCTATCATGTATTTTGTTCTCACAATGTTTATCTAATATGGAAAGATTTTTTTTTTTACATCTATTGACATCCTTTATAACCAGGGGTTTTTTTGTATGAATCATGGTTAATTGTAAGGTACTGTTGTAAAGAATATGTATCAATTAGTTCAACAGTAAGATACTCTGAGAACCTATCATTTGCCTCCTTAAAACCTCAGATACACATTTCTTTCCTTTTGCAAGTTCTCATCCTGGGTTTCTAGTTTGAATTTCTGTAGTTCTAAAATTAGAAAGCATAGAGTTAGAATTCTGAGAACCCTTGCAGCTAAGCTTCTGGATTCTAATTATTTCTCACCAAATAAGTAGCTGAGCACGAGATTTACAAGGTAGAAGTAAGTTGAGAGCTAACATCCTGCCATTCTGTGTATTGCTGCTATCAAAACAGTTCATGGAGATGTTTATTTCTGTTGCAATGTTCTAGTCTTCAGCTTCATGCATGGGTAATGAAGGACGCTTAATGCTGTGATGATAACAGGATTCAGCCTCCTAATGAATAGTCAGTGGCTATGTAGGTGTCAAGAGGAAGTTGCAGCAGTGGTTGTGTTGGCTTTCTAATACCTGAACTGCAGCTGCCATGGTAAGTTTTTTAACTGATCAGTTCTAGTACTGGCCTCAGATTCCAACTTTCTATAGTAGATGTAGCATACATCTTTGAGTATTCTTAAAGGAACAATCAAGAGCCTCATCTTACTCCTTAAGTTATTTTATAATCATTCAACTCTTTATATGAAATGCTTTTCTCTTTAAAATAGAAGCAACACTTTACATTTCCGAAAATGATCCCTGACAGCTACAGAGCTTCTCAAGTTTGATTCTTGAGTTTGTGCTGATTTTTCAGAATTAAAGATGTATTTTCTAAAGTATTTCCATTTTCTATATATTTAGTATCATTCTGAAAGACCCAAAAGGACTATTTTTCATTCAATCTATAGATTGAGAAATGAAATGTCATGTACGGGTCATTGCAGCAAGAAATTACCTTATATTCTTCTATCTCTATCATCACAAGTATCACATAGAATTTGAAGTCAGACATTATTGGGAAATATTAGTTGTGAATAATTTAACAGACATGAAATATAAAATAAGCAGATACAGGAAGATTTTATATAGTAATTTATAATGTTCTTAATGTTAATAACATTAAACAAATATTAATAAATACATGTTCTATCATTGTTTTTCAATGGTTACAGAAACATAAAGGCTCATTTAATTTTCATCAATGAAAGAACTTTATTAAAATGGAACTAAAGGAAAGGTTAGTTAGCTTTGGAAAGGATCAGAACCTAACCTTTACAAAAGAGAGAGAATGCTATTTTTTTTTCCTAGCAGCTACGTTTTCTGGGCCATTTCCAGTATACTGACAGCACCAGATGTCAGCTGCAAGAAAATCAACCCAAAATAATAGATTTTTTAAAAGTCAGAGCAAAAAGCAAAACAAGGCAATAGATAATGAAAACTATCTGCTTAATTAGATAATAGTTATTACATGTTGGGTGGGGATAAAATTAGTTGAAAGAAAAAGTGAGTTTTTTACTTAAGAAATTCAAGTTAAAATTTTATAATTTTGGTTAAATCTAAAAATATAGTAAAACAATGATATGAGTGCAGAATATGTTGAAAGCCAAGATTAAATTTTATTGGTAAATCAGGAGATCATAAAGAAAAAAGCAGACACAATGTAAACAAGACAGATTTGTGATTTGCAGCATTAAGGAAGTTTATTCATCAAGCTTTTTACAATTGCTACTGAATTTGTTTTTAATAGAATGGCTATAATGTGTTCAACTTGTTATATATTGATTGGTTCCTTTTTATATTTCATTACAATAATATGTTAGGAAATAGATTTAAACACTTTATATTGTGGGGTAAATTGCAAGCTGCCACAAACAGGAGATCTTGTAATACAAATTTCAAGATTCTGAAAATATAGAGACTATATTTAGGTTTATTTTAGAAACAAGATTGCAGGGTCTAGGCAGGGTAAAATGGGGTTCTAATGAAAAAAATTTGGACCCGAGGTAGCCAATCACCTTGTCATTATTCCAAGGCATTTTTTTTTCTCTTAGTGGCTTTTAGTGCCCAAGATAGTATTTAGTTTTCAAGTATGGGCTTCAGTAAAGAATTAGACTTGATAGGGAGCATTATGAAAGAAGAAAAAGACAAGATAATGGATGATTTGCACTGAAAACTTGTACCATTGACTTGACTTTTATATTTAAAAAATAAACTCTTTCAGCCTTAAGTCTATGTTATTTAGTTCCCTGAAAATATAGAAGTTATCATGTAACACTAATTAAACTTTTCTGCTTTAAAATATTGACATTAAAATAAAAGAAAAAGGAAAAATTAAAGATGTCTGTTTAAGAATGAGAATGGCCTAGGTTATATTTTGAGTTTTTTCAATTTAATTTTCATGTTTGTTTCCAATCAACTGGATAAATGGCATTTAAATAACAGCCAAGCATACTCATGGTGTGCCACAGCAGGGTTTGTCATAGCTTTGCTTCCTTTCCACAATGAAATGCCCTTCTACCTTTTTGCAAAGGACATACTTCGTATATATATTTATACTTTCATTCAAATTCAAGGCATTTCCTTTAATCGGGGATTGTGAAAACTACAAAAATACCAATCATGCATAACAAGTTGTATATTCCACAACCATTAAAAAAGGAAAAAAAAGAATTTTTTGATTTATCCTGTCAACAGAATCACAGCACATATATCCTATTAGAGGATAAAAATGTTAAGGACAAACATGTTAGTGTACCTGAAGACAACTGTCAGGGCCAAGGCATGTCATAATCTACATTGTAATCAGGGCTTATAATCAGGGTTGAAGCCTAATTTCTATTTTCCTATTTTAAAAGGTAATGCTATACTAATTTTATTTTCAAATTACAAAATCAAATTTATACATGTCTCTTAATTAGGGGAAAGAAGTAACAACAAATAAGTTTTCTGGTTTTGATAGGCAACTCAATGTTATGAAAATATTTTTACATATATTTGCTTGTTCTGTTTATTGCTGTATTTGTGGCTCTAGGAAGTATGACAAGAAATAAGTAGTAATAATTTTATATAATTATTGAGCCTTGCTAAAACATGACTGTATCCTTAAACCATCTTTGCCTCTGCTATGGTTCAATAAGCTTGTAAGATCTCATAGTTTATTTTAACTGTGATTTGGCATTATTTTTTTCATTGTTAAATCATTGTTGAATTTTCTTTTCTTTTTTTATTGCAAAATATTTTGGAGGTAGAAATTTTTTTGTTAAATGGATTGCTTTTATAATGCTTGAGTCATAGTTATAAGTGTCCCTGTCACCCAGATAGTGTTCATTTTATCCATTAGGTAGGTTTTTGCCTATACTGTCCTCCCCCCTCCCTCCTGTTTGCTTTCTGTTCAGTTTTACTTACCACTATGCACATGCATGCTCATCAGTTAGTTCCAATTTAATAGTGAGTACATGTGGTGTTTGTTTTCCATTCTTTAGATACTTCACTTAGGATAAAGGTCTCCAGTTCCTTCCAGATTGTTGCAAAAGGCATTATTGCAAAAGGCATTAAGTCATCCTTCTTCATGGCTGAGTCATATTCCATGGTATACATATAACACATTTTGTTAATCCACTCATGAATTGATGTGCACTTGGTTGATTCCACATCTTTGCAATTGTGAACTGTGCTGCTATAAACATTCAAGTGCAGATGTCTTTCTGATAAAATGACTTCTTTCCTTTGGGTAGATAGTCAGTAGTGGGATTGCTATATTGAATGGTAGGTCTACTTTTAGTTCTTTGAGAAATCTCCATACTGTTTTCCAAAGAGGTTGTACTATAATAATTTGCGGGCCTACTAATAGTGTATAAGTGTTCTTTGCTCTCTGCATCCACACCAGCATATATTGTTTTTGAACTGTTTAATAAGAGACATTCTGACAGGGTTAAGGTAATATTTTATTGTGGCTTTAATTTGCATTTCTCTGATGATTAGTGACTGAGCACTTTTCTTGTTTGTTGGCCATTTGTCTATCTTCTTTGAAAAGCTTTTGTTCATGTTTTTGCCCAATTTTTAATAGGGTTGTTTGTTTTTATCGTGCTGAATTGTTTCAGTTCTTTGTAGATTCTGGATATTAGTCCTTTATCAGATGTATAGTTTATGAATACTTTCTACTATTCTGTAGAATGTCTATTTGCTCTGCTGATTATTTCCTTTGATGTACTGAATCTTTTTAATTTAATCGTCTCATTTATTTATTTTTGTTGTTGTTGTAATAACCTCTAGGGTCTTAGTCATAAATACTTTGCCTATGGTGATATCAAGAAGAATTTTTCCTATATTTTCTTCTAGAATTTTTATGGTTTTGTGCCTTATATCTAAACATTTTATCCATCTTGAATTAATTTTTGTGCATGATGAGAGATAAGGTTCCTGTTTCATTCTTCTGCTTGTGGCTATCCAATTTTACCAGTAACATTTATTGAATAGGGAGGTGCTCTTGAACTTAATAAATTACTTCCCTCCTGCCACATTCAAGGTTTTCTCTGCTGTTTCCTTTTGACAGTTTGATTATAATGTGTCTTAGTGTCACTCTCTTTGTGTTTATCCTTCTTGGAATTTGTTGAGTTTCTTTGATGTGTAGAGTCCTGTCTTTTAGCAAATATGGGGAGTTTGGAGCCACTACCGCTTCAAGTATTATTTCTGCCCTATTCCCTGTCTCTACCCTTCTGAAAGTCCAATTATGCTTATGTTGTTATTTGATGGTGTCCCACAGTCTGTTAGAATTGGTTCATTTTTCTTCATTCTTTTTCCTTTCTCCTCCTCATATTGGATAATTTCAATGGACCTATAATCAAGTTTGCTGACTTTTTTTTTCTTCTGCCTGCTCAATCTGCTATTGAAACCACAGAATTTCATCTCAGTCATTGTATACTTTAGCTCTAGAATTTCTGTTTGTTTCTATTTTATAATTTCTACCTCTTTGTTGATGTCCTCTATTTTTTGAGATCTTTTTCTCCTGGTTTACTTTAGCTTGCTGATTATGGTTTTCTTTAGGTTTGTGAGTGTATTTAAGATAATTTATGCAAAGTCTGTGTCTAGTAAGTTTATTGTCTATGCTTCCTTAGGAATAATTTCTGTTCATCTCTTCTGTGAATTGGTCTTATTTTCTTGTGTCTTTGCATGCTTCATGATTTCGTGTTGAAAACTGGACATTTTGAATATTATAATATGTTAACTCTAAATATAAGATTCTTCCCCCTCTACATGGTTTGTTTTTGCCTCTTGCTGAGGATTGCAGTATTTTGTTTACTTAGTGACTTTCCTCAACTATTTTTGTAAAGTCTGCATTCATTGTTGTGTGTCACTGAAGTCTCTGTTCCTTTAGATTGTGGTCAGCTGGTATTTTGAAAGAGATTTCTTTGAATTCAGGGAGCCAAAAATATAAAAAGAAAAACAATGCTAAAGAAAATATTTTCCAGCTTTGCAAAGTGATTCTGTATTGGGGGCACCCTTCAATGCCTAGCCAGACCATTTAGAAATCTGCTTTAGCCTCCACTTCCTGCTAATACTGAATTTACAGACAAGCCAAAATAGAAATATGAAGGGTATAATTTTTGTACTTCTATAATTGCTCCTTTGATTTCCTTTTGCTTTTCTCACATTTTTCATTTCTTTGTCTAATTTATCTGCTTTATATTTTAACTCTTTATTTTCAAAAAATTACCTGTCATGTTTAAATTACGAAGAGGTATCCCTTGTTCTATATTTTTTTCCTTTTTCCACCATACCTCGTTCTTCTTTATGAATGCAATCATTTCTCTTAGTTCTTCTATGATTTCATTTACAGTTTCTTCAAGACATCATTCTGCTCCTTGCTTTTCCTATTTATTTTCCTTTTTCTTCTGTTCTTGCAGTCTATTTTCTCTCAAATGTCTGGCTATCCATGTTTATTGTTGTGAGAATTTTATGGCATCGGAGTTATATTGTATTTATAAAAGACCATTAAGAATAATATTTTGTCTTTTAAGAATTAATATTCAATATTTAATGCTATAATTTTACTATAATTTTTAAAATGCAATTTAAAACATTTACAAGTTTAAAAGGAGTCTTCAAATAACACATATTCAATTTCAAATGCAATTAATTGTAAACCTTAAATTGCATTTATACATGTAATATTTTCAATTACCTTCTAAATTACTTCAATTTTCTAATTCAAACAAAACTTTCCTATGTGTTTAAATGATTCATAAATTTAATTAAGTAAACTCATGAATATGATTAATCTATAAAGTTCTCTCAGAGTCTAATACTAAGTATAAGCCTAATTAGATTACATCTTTAAATCCAAAAACTAACTCAGTTACTTCGTAGTCATTGGAAGGCTGTCATTCTAATATGCCAAACTCTTTTAAAGATAACAAGTGCATAAAATACCATAAATATAGGTAAAAGTACATATAACTTAGGAGGCCCTTTCCCACTGCCCTTTTTACATCTTGGAAAAATAAAGCTCAGCATGTTTAAGATGGCACAACAGAACACAAGGGTCCCCAGAGGCTTCACCTTCCACAGAAGGATCTTTTCTCTCTCAAGAAGCTCTCATTTTCATAGTCAGTCCGGTGTTCTCTGAAAGCACCCTTCTAGCACACTTATGATTATATACAGGGACATAAGAATGAGGCTCTCAATTGCCTTCATTATCATTTTATCTTTCTGAACTAGGCAAGATTTTCTGTAGAATAGTGAAAGATGAAAAAATCCTATGAACTTTCTGCATAGTTCTCTCCCTACAAGCTATCCCAATAAACATTATTGGTGCTGCCGAAAATGGTGGAGTAAAGGTAACCCCCTAGATTCCTGCTCCCAGAGAAAGAGACATAGATCTTGGTCTCCTACACACGAGTGGATCTCTCTCCCACAAGAACAGCATTGTGAATCAGCAGAGGTTCAGCATGGGACTCTCAAAAATGGAAAAAAACAAGGTGATCAGGAGATAAGATCACGTTCTCTGGAGAGTGCAAAACAAACAATAGGACATAGAGTGAGGGAGGGCTCCAGCCCCCTGCCTGAAGGTGGTACAAAATCACGGCAGGAGTAGTGGGTGCTGTAGAGAGTGGTCATTAGTGGAAAGC
>VBSM01002121.1:32726566-32795009 GCA_008086735.1 Cheirogaleus medius | reverse complement strand
TGGAACCCATACTACCAAGTGAAGTATCCCAAGAATGGAAAAACAAGCACCACAAACACTCACCAGCAAATTGATATTTACTGATCAGCACCTAAGTGGACACACAGGAATTACATTTATTGGGTATTGCACAGGTGGGAGGGGGGAGGAGGTGCGGGTATATACATACATGAGTGAGATGTGCACCATCTGGGGGATGGTCACGCTTGAAGCTCAGACTTGTGGAAGGAGGAGGGACAAGAGCATTATACACAACTTTAAAATTTGTATGCCCATAATGTGTTGAAATTAAAAAAAACTTATTGGCTTAAGTAATAATGACAATACACAGTTTCTTTATTAATAAAAATATGTCTTTATCATGGTTTTATATTCTAAAGAAGTTCCTCCCTATTATGCCTCCAGATGTGTGCTTGTTGCATAAGATTGCTTTGGCTATTTTGGCTTTGGCTTTTTTTTTTTTTTCATTCCATATGAAGTTGAGTATGTTTGTCTATATCTGTGAAAAAAGACATTTGTATTTTGATGGGAATTGCATTGAATCTATAAATCACATTGGCGGTATGGACATTTTAACAATGTTGATTCTTCCAATCCATGAGTATAGGATGTTTTACGATTTGCTTGTGTCTTCTATGATTTCTTCCTCTTCTTTTTTCTTTTTTTATGCTTCATATTCTGCCCATATTTTTTTCTTCTTTTTTTTTCTTTTTTCTTTTTTTGTACCTCAAAGAGCTAAAAGTAGAGCTATCAGTTGATCCAGCAATCCCATTACTGGGCCTCTACCCAAAGGAAAAAAAAGTCATCTATGATTTCTTTCATCAATGTTTTGTAGTTCTCCTTATAGAGATCTTTTGCCTCCTTAGTTAAATATATTCTTAGGTATTTATTTCCTTTGCAGCTATTGTAAATGGTATTGAGTCTTTGATTTGACTCTTAGCTTGACTGCTGTTAGTATACAGAAATGCTACTGATTTATGTACATTGATTTTGTAACCTGAGACTTAGCTAAATTTTTTTTTTATCAATTCTAGGAATTTTTGGTGGCTTCTTTAGAGTTTTCTAGATACAAGATTATATAATTGATAAACAGCGAAAATTTGACTTCCTCTTTTCCAATTCTGATGTCCTTTTATTTCTTTCTTTTCCTTGATTGCTCTGGCTAGGATTTCCTTTACAATTTTGTGTATCCACTCTTGTTTACTACTCTAGTTCTTTTCATTTGTTGGTAGCATTTTTATTTCTTTGCTTACACTTGAGCAAGGTTTCTGGAAGAAGAGGACTTCAAATATGTGCAATCTTCTGTTTTTAGGAAATAGTTTATCACAATGATGTAGATGGATAAAATAATATGCAATATACATACATCTAATTTTGTATATATACATATATGTATATTAATGTATATATAATTTTAACAATAATTATATTGTGTTAATTACATTTAATACTTTCAAGAGTATAACATTTAATGAAAATTTATAATTATTATACTATAATATATATCATATTATTTTAACAAAATATTCTGGCATAACTGAGCAAGTGAAATAAAAAGGATTTATTCTTTTAAAATAAAAATATATTGAAGGAAAGGTCAGGTTAATCTAATGAACAGAGTACAGATTACAATCAATTCTAATATTAATATAAGAATGGTCCTATTTGATAATATCCCTTGAGAATATATTATCAGAAAAATATTCTCATTTCTTAAAAAAGAGTGAAATTTTCATTTGAACATGTGACCAGCAACCACCAATAAACTTTTAGAAAAGAAGGTATGACATATCTTTGTTAAGTTCTGACAGGCCAGGCCTGGATCATATTGTAGTTATTGTAAATTGACTTTGCCATCACACTGGAAGCTATTTAAGATGACAATGACCTGAAAATAAAACAGATTACTTGTTTTCTCCCATGTTGACCATGTTCTATTTTTAAAACATAGAGCAATAATATTCATTTATAATTATAAAAAATCATATTATATGAATATAAAATTATATTATTTAAATATAATAGTTGCATTTATAGTGAGCCAGGTCCTTAAATTCAGATAATTCACATCCTAACTTATACACAAATAATTAGGAAAAATATTAATATTTCATACAGAGTGTTTAGAAGACATGGCACTTGAACATGAGCTTTTGCATAGTGTCTTCAAAATGGTAGACAATCTTTGCATGCTGTGAACTTTATTTGAATAATTTATTATGTACTTAAACTAGACTGTGAGATCCCTGAGAGCAGAGACTATGATACATTATACAACATTATTTTTTCTAATACTTGACCTAAAATGTGGCAGATGATTTGTGCCTAGCAAACTTTTGTAAAAATAATAAAAAGACATTCTTGAATTAGGAAAAATCATGGTTAATTGCCAAACATTAAGGAGTTCATGACTTACAGAGAGAATGTTATAGTTTGATGAGTTGTAGAAAAAATATCAAATTATTCTATATTCTGTGTGGTCTTAAAAGGGTATGACAGAAGAGGATGCTCAAAATGGTGGAAACAGCAGAAGACAAAATTAGTTGGTAGAAACATGTTTTTGAATATTTTTAGAACTGACTCATTTCAAAACATTGTGACTATAGCAATATAAAGAGAAGTTTATGAAATTTAAAATAATAGGTTTATTATAGAAAACCCTTCTGTATTAGTAATAATTAACCATCTGCAGCTTTCATATCACAAGCAGAAACTCATGATAATTCCCTGTTCACTAAGGCATGCAAAAGCTATTATTTACTCATTAGAACATTAGTTTAGTATTGTTCCTTTAATTACCAAATTCCGAGATATAAATATAAGAAGCTTTCTTTCAAACTACAGAATATGTATTTTCTCATAGATCGATTATTTTAAGATTTTGTAATCTAAAGAGAAATAAATGTTTGCAGACCACCAGACTATTCAAGTTTTCCTGCTAGGAGAAAATAGATTTACCATCAATGCTTGGGTTGCATCACACACTCCAGAAAACACAATAAAAATATATTTATTTCATATCTGAGATGTCTGGCACAAATCTTTCTGAAAGGCAGACAGTATGTAAAATCTAAAAACTCCTGGAAAAGTGCTAAATGCTGTAATCCAACCTGTCATAACTATATTGCTGTTTAAAGATATTGCCTGAAAAAAAAAACATTTAGAAACCTCTTGGGTTAGTAAATCTAAGTGCTTTACTTTTCCCTGTGGGCAATCAAAGTGATGCAATTTCAGTCCTAAGTATAGTGCTGTATGTATGGGGGTAAAGATATGAGAGCTGAATTTTTCTGATTTTTATTAATCTCTACTTCTTCCCTTAGAAAATTTGCTTTTTTATATGGTAAAGAAGACAAGAACGATATGTTTAACCATATTTAATCATAAAATTTAGAATTATTTTCATGCAGTAACAATTATACAATTTGCAGGGACTAATACAAAATAAAAATGTGAGACCCCTTATTCAAAAGTTATTAAGAATTTGAAGATGACACAAATCCAAGCATAGGACTCTTCTAAGCTGGGGCCTTGTGTGATTATGCAGGTTTGTGTATAATTCTGTATAAACAGAGTTATACCGACTATGTAGTTTAATATTCTAAATTTAAGTGAGGAAGCATAGGACCACAGAGGTTAAATGGCTCATCCATGATCACAGGAGATATGAAAATATGAAACAGCCTATGTTCCTGCCTTCCAAATAAATTTGCTGTTGCTTTTTTAAAAATTATCTGAAGACATCCCATAAATAAATTTCATAAATAGAATAGGAGAGTTGATGCAAAGTGTTTTAAAAGATTGTCTATAACAAATGTATAATAGAGTTATTAGTTGTTCATCTAATGGATAGCAGTGATGGTTGCACAGAATCAGCAATGTACTTAATGTCACTAAAATGTACACATAAAATGGTTAAAATGGTAAATGTTATGCCGCGTATTT
The DNA here is from genome assembly GCA_008086735.1 of Cheirogaleus medius. NCBI lineage: Eukaryota > Metazoa > Chordata > Mammalia > Primates > Cheirogaleidae > Cheirogaleus > Cheirogaleus medius. The sequence goes on along the minus strand of VBSM01002121.1, from coordinate 32,791,067 downwards.
TTTATCACAGTAATTTTATAAAACCTTCTGAGATATCTCTATTTACATAAATAAATAAATAAATAAAGTCAACTTTTAGGGCTATTTAACTCTCTTTATTTGCCTTACAAAATTCTCTATCATTTCCCTATACCTCTGTTTGTGGTTATAACAAGAATAGCATACTTCCTTGGAATTACATCCTCAACTTTCCTATCTCCAACTCTTTCCTTGATCTGTCTTCGGACTGAAATACTCTTCCTTTCTGATACACACTCCTCATCTTGATACAGGAGGCCAACTCTCCCCCCTCTTCACAAACACAGACGATCTCTCATTTTCAGCTTTTGAAATCCAACTTATCCTTCAAAGCCCAAGTAAAAAGTAATTTCTAGAAGTATCCCTTATGTTCAACAATAATTACCAAATATTCAAATTCTTGTGGTCGAAATTTCATTATTTTTCTCTTATTGTGAATAAGCATTCTGCAATGAATTACAATTAATTGTGTACATACCTGTCTCAATGCCTCAAATTGTGTGAAGTCAGAGAACTTAGCAGATATTTCTGATATTTGCCCTTGACTCACAATAATAAACAGAATTTTTAAAAAGCATTATGATTTTGCCTTACTCTCTAAGCCTTGAAATGATAAACTTTTTAGAGCTGTGCCTCACATGACCCTACAAATTATTTATTTCCTTAATATTTGAAAACAGAAAACAATTACTTCTGCTTTTTAAAGTTACAGAATAAAAGGAAATGATGTATGAATTATTTTCTTAATACTCATGAGTTTGCACAATATATTCCACAGTTCCTTATGGATTTTTTATAAGAATACTTGTTCAAATGCTAGAGACAGACTTAAATTTTTCTTTAATCAGTCCCTCAATTTAGAATTAGTATTTATACCTTTATTAAACTTGAGTACACAATTCAAAGAGACAGTGTACCAATGCATTCTTCTGCAAACAGATGTCACTTTATGTTTACAATTCTAGTACACAAATAAGAATTGCATTCTTTTAACAAGCCAGCCTGGACTTTTCTCTTAATTCTTTCAGAAAATTGGCCATGTTCTATTAAATCTCAGGAGAAAAATTTATAACTCCTCTTGAGCTAATTCCTTCATAATGAAATGTCCCCTTGATTATATTCCAATTGAGCTCTGTTTCATTCAAATCATAAATATTGAGCCCAAAAGTCCAAGTTTAAAAGTTGTCCTATTTTAAAAAGATACAAAATTGACTGATGAAAACCAAAAAAGAATTGAAATCAAGGTTACTGTATTCTTCATCGATAATATTTTTAAGGGTTATAGGTACTCTATTTTAAATGATTTACCTTATTTCCTAATTTTAGCAAATGATGACTAAATTAATTGATTTTCATAAAGTTTTTCAGGAGTGTTAATTTAGCTTAGTGTGAAACTAAGGTAACGTAGTGGGCAGGATACACTTTTTTGAATTTATATTTGCTCTTTATAACTAAAATACTTTTAAGAAATAGTTTTCTGGAAATGAAACTTATATGATTTTAGGTACCAAAGGATAACAGAGATTCCAATGTAATATTAAAATGATTTGGTCATTTATTTATTAATGATTTCCACAGGAAGAAACATTTTATAGTTTAATTCAGGATTCCAGAGAATAAAATAATCTACACTTAGAAATTCTTTGTGTATTTTTGTGTATAATTTGATATTTAAATAGCTTTACTTTGTGCTTATTGTAAGTATAAATGCCTTCCTTTAATTATAAGAACAAAATTGCATCCAAAAGCAGAATGTGAAGAAAAAAATTAAAACAAAATGTTCCACTTACAGAAAATAATTAATTTCTGTGTTTGAAAAATTTCATATCCTTTAACTGTGTGTGTATACTGTAATGTTTAAGGACTGAGTGTAGTAGGTAAAACGTCTTCTACTATACTTGGAAATATATCCACTTCTTGTAATTCTGAAGTTATAAATGGATGATTTTTAATTTCATGTATTACAATTTATGGCTAGTATATCTTCATTGCGATAGATATTATGGAGTACTAGTACTTTGTTTAGTCAAGGTCATCATCAATACATCTCAAATCTATGGATTAAAAATAATTTTTTTAATAAATAGCTTTGTGATTACTGGATAATAATTTAGAAAAACATAAATTTTGATCCATAGATTATATCCTAAGGTAAACTTCCCATAGAAACAAAAAATGTAAAAATTAAATAAACAAACACATCCAATTAGTGAAAGAAAATATGAACAAATCATTTTACACCTTAGAAGTGGATAATATCTTCTTAACTAAGCCTCAAAGTCAAAAGCCATTAGAAGAAAAAATAAATTGATTTGACTGGCTAAATCCAACATTTCTACATTAGCAATATCATAGAATATTAATATATCAAAAGATATGAGATTAACTTGGAAGCAATATTTTTAATTTATATCACAGACCAAAAGCTAATCACCCCAATATAAAATTAGCTAGAAATCCAGAAGATAATAGCAAAAGACAAAAATACATAATCAAAATTTATAGAAATTCATCAAAAGGAATACAAATAACCTTAAACATATGAAAAGCTGTTCAACTTCAGTCATAATTTGAAAAACACAAATTAAAAGTACTAATATTAGATTTCCCACCTATTCCATTGGCAAAAATCCCAATATGAAGAAATTGCTTAAATAGAATTGTCCAAAAGGAATTAAGCTAAATATGTATCAAATTAGAAACTAAACCAAAGAACATATGCTTTTCAAATCAGGCAGTGATTTAATTTTGTATATTCTTAGTAAGATATATTCTAAAGCCAAAAATATTCAAAAGTTTTTCTGCATTTTAATTTTTAATTTATTGGTATATAGAAATCATTATGCTTTGTACATTGTAGAAGAAAGTATATAAATACTGTCAATATTTTCAGCAAAAATTATACTATCAAATCAGTTTAGTTATTTTTTCACCTAAAATTTAAGTGAAATACTATTAAGAATTCTGATTTCTGAATATACATATATTTTTGCTTTGAACATTGAAATGGCATAGAAACTATATTTCTTGGCAATTATTATCTTGAAATCCACAATTTAGACTTCAAAATCATTTATAGATAAAAATAACTAGGTTTTGGTACCAAAAAGAATAAGTACTTAGAATATCTTATGACAAAAAACAAGGAATCTTTTAAAAATTAATGCACTATGAGTCTGCAACAGGAAGAGCAGGACTCTCTTGATGAGATTAGCAGAGTAAACAGACAATCTACCACATGGCAGAAAATATTAACAAGGTATACATTTGATGAATACCTAATATCCAAAACCTGTAAGGAATCAAACAAATCAGCAAGAAAGAAATCAAATAACCCCATTAAAAAGTGGGCAATATTTTTCTAAAGAAGAAAAAAAATGGCCAATAAACATATGAAAAAAATTGTCAACATCACTAATCATTAGGGAAATTTAAAAACCATAATAAGATACCACCTTACCCCTGTCAGAATGGTCATTTTCAAAAAGTCAAAAAACCAACAAACAAGCAAAGAGAAATCTAACAGAAAAGAAAATTTAAAAAGCAAAAATGAAAAGAAAAACATTCAATCTTAAAGGTTCCTATGAATGTGGACTAGATTAAAACAGTTGGTTTCCCCCCCAAAATGTCAAAAAACAATTGATGCTGGTACAGATGTGGTGAAAAGGGAATGCTTATTCACTTTGGGTGGGAATGTAAACCAGTATGGTTTCTATGGAAAACAGTACAGAGACTTCTCAAAGGACTAAAAGTAGATCTACCATTTGATCCAGCAATCCCACTACTGGGGATCTACCCAAAGGCAAAGAAATTATTTTATAAAACCGATATATACACCTGTATGTTTTGTCACAGCATAATTCACAAAAAAGATATGGAACCAACCCAAGTGTCCAACAACAGATGAGTGGATAAAGAAAATATGGCATATAGATACCATGGAATACGATTCAGCCACCATAAAGAATGAAATAATGTATGTTGCAGCAACTTGGATGGAACTGGAAGCCATTATTCCAAGACAGTAACCCAGGAACAAAATAACAGATACCCTATGTTCTCACTTAAGTACTTTTTTCATCACTGAAGGTGGTTCATGACCAAAGTCTTACTTTCAGAAATCATAATTAATGAGGAAAAATTAGCATAGTCTGTCTTTTCAGTAGAAATTATTTCTATGGTAACCAAATAGTTCAAGCTATTAAGAGAAAAATTGACATAAACAGAAAAATAGGCAGCTAATAAATGTATAGGGAATAATAAAGTTAGAAAATCCTCAAGAGGCAACCCTAATACAAAAATTTATTCAACCAAGTGTTACTAATTGGAATTAAAATGGTTAGAAGAATGGTTGATGTGAGATTCAGCATTCATATGAAGAACAGCCTAACAAAGGAAGGATAATGTGGACACCATGTGAAATCATTGAGTAGACCTTTGTGGTACTCATGGTAAGACAACCAAATAGGATGAATCTCTGATGTCAACTATATAACACATATAGTAAAACATCATTTATCATTTAATTTTGCCAAGATTTTATCCTGAACCTTACCAAATCTTAGATATAACTTCCTATTTCTAAAAATAAAAGAGGCTTAGGAAATAAACTAAATAACTCCAGGGAGAAAGGTATCACAGAAATCTAAAAAATGGGACATTCTACAAGACTAGACTACAGTAAACCATTATTAAAGGACTTTTCTAAATTAAAAGAGACATAAATCACCATTGTTTTTGTGGCTGAGTAGAACTCCATGGTGTACATATACCACATTTTATTAATCCACTCATGTATTGATGGCCACTTGGGTTGTTTCCACATCTCTGCAATTGTGAATTGTGATGCTATAAACATTCTAGTGCAGAAGACTTTTTTATAGAATGTCTTTTGTTCTTTTGGGTAAATGCCCAGTAATGGGATTACTGGATCAAATGGTATTTCTACTTGTAGCTCTTTGAGTTATCTCCGTATTACTTTCCGCAGCACATCCACGCCAACATTTATTGTTTGGGGACTTTTTGATAAAGGCCATTCTCACCGGAGATAAGTGATATCTCATTGTGGTTTTGATTTGCATTTCCCTGATGATGAGAGATGTTGTATTATCCTGGATAGAGCTGGAGCCCATTCTACTAAGTGAAGTATCACAAGAATGGAAAACAAGCACTACATGTATTCTCCATCAAATTGGTATTAACTGATCAACAGTTTTTTCTTTTTATTTTTCTTTTTTTTCCCACTGCTAATTGGATATGTTATAAACTGACCAACACTTAAGTGCACATACAGTAATGACATTCATCGGGTGTCAGGCAGATGGGAGGGGTGAGGGGGGCATGGGTGTATACACACCTAATGGGTGCAGTGCGCACCCTCTGAGGGATAGACACGCTTGAAGCTCTGCCAGAGGTGGAGCAAAAGCAATTATATAATCTAAATATTTGTACCCCCATAATATGCTGAAATAAAAATAAATAAAAAGAGACATAAAAATATAACAACCAGATTATTGTATCTGTACAATGCTGCTGTATTGGACAAATTTACTGTAAAGAACATTTTGGGAAAAACTAGAGAAATGAACTGGCTTCTGGATAATATTAAGAATTTTTTGTTTGTTAGTTGCGATTATGCAATTTTTTTTCTAAGAGGAAAATGGTTTTATATTTTGGAAAACAAAGGCTAAATTATCCAGGGATAAAATTGTTTTAATATTTGCAATTACTTTAAAATATTAAGCTAAGGAAAATAATAACAACAAAGCTGCTGGATCCAGACTAAGTGCTTTCAAATTGTGAACTTGCCACTTTGTAGCTGTATGGCTTCAAGTATTTTACTGAATCACTTTAATACTCTTATCTTCACCTTTGAAATGGGGATGGAAATAATACTCCCTATTTCACAAACTTTTTTTTGCAGATTGAGTTTATAAATGTAAAACACCAAAACAAAAAAGGTGTCTGACCCATAGAAAACAATATACAAGTATCAACAACTAAAGTATGCTCTAGTGCCCATCATTATGAAGAAAATGTTTTTGTCTCATTTAACAATATGTGCCCATTTTTTGAAAATAGATAGAGCAGATTCTTACTGACCCATTTCATGTCTGTTTAGGTCATAATTTAGGTCCTTTATAGAGCCTAGGATCTGCTTGCTTTAAATTCTCTTTTTAGAGAATTTTGCTGGTGGGTGAGGAAGAAGATTATGCCCTGCATAAACAGGGATTTTATCTCTACTCAATGTAGAAATTAATAGAAACCCTTATGATGGGTCTACCTCAACAAAGTTGAGGCCTATACTTTCTCGTGGAGTTCGAAGTTTAAGATTGCTTTTCCTTTTTAGTGTAAACCAGTTACTGCACTGATAAATCAGCTTAAAGAGTGATCATTAAACTGTAAGTTTTTTCAGGTTGCCGTACCATGCACAATTTCCCCTTTATTCACTGGCCTTTGTTTGCTGCCGCCAGTACTTGCCTTATGTAGCCACATGATTTTCCATCATTCCTACCAAAGGAAAGAAGATGTTGTTGTATATTTTTTCCACTGGAAGGTCATTATACATATTACATACTCTGAGTACTGACAGAATTAGCATTTGGATGCCTAGAGGCCACTGAGAACACAAAGAGTAAGTAGTAACTTGGAGCAATCATGAGTCAGTGTGATAGGAAGACATACAACTTCTCCCTTAGGTGAGAGGGAGAAGAGTGGAGGATGTGTCTGGCATTCTGGCTATTTGAAGGGCTTCCCAAGGGACTAATATCTATCTTCCCTGACTTGAAACACTGGCAAAAGGCTGGCAGAATTTGAATGCCTGTTGGCTGCAGAGACCAAGAGAGGGCCGAGTGGCTTGCTGTTGTAGAATCAAAAAAATTGAATGCTGCAGACAGACACAAGAGGGAATAAGAGCCTGAAATAAATGAAACGCCAAGCCTTTCTAATTGAGAAATTGCATGCACAATCCCAAAGTAACTGCATCTCTTCCAGAAACAATTTCAGTTGCCCCCAGAATCTTTAGCCAGGCTGATTCATTAGGGTCTTCCACTGCACAAAGCCACTCTGTAAAAACTAGGAGAAGGGCCTGTTTTTTAGTTGCATGGATCCTAACAAAAAGTTATAACACACACAAGGAAACAAGGAAACATAGACCAGAGGCAAAAATAAATCCCCAGAAAATAATAGTAAAGAAACAGATATATATATGAATTACTTGACTCAAATTCAAAATAGCCATCCTAAAGTTGCTCAACAGCTAAAAAAAATTACAAGAACAAAATAAGAATATCAACAAGCAGACAGAAATTATAAAAAAGAACCAAACAGAATTTTGGAGCTTAATAATACAATAAATGAACTGAAAAATATTTACTAAGGAGTGCTAATAGCAGATTTAATCAAGCAGACGAAATAATTTTTTTCAGGAAACCTAAAAAAGTTCTCTAAAATTATCCAGTCAGAAGAATGAAAAGAAAAAAGAATGAAAAACAATGCAGAAAGCACATGGGACTGCAGGACACAATCACACATTCTGTTAATGTGATTCACCATATTAACAGAATGAAGGATAAAATTCACATGATCATCTCAATAGATGCAGAAAAAACATTTGACAAAATTAAATACACTTTCATGATGAAAACCCTTAACAAATTAGGTATAGAAGGGACTGACCACAACATAATAAAGGCCAGATGACAAGCCCATAGCTAATATCATACTCAACAGTGGAAAACTGAAAGTTTTTGTCTAATATCAGGAACAGGCATGGATGCCCAGTATCACCACTTCTATTCAACATAACATTGAAAGTCCTAGCCAGCGCAATTAGGCAATATAAAGAAATAAATGGTATCCAAAAAGGAAATAAAGAAATAAAATATTCCTGTTTGCAGATTATATGACATAGAAACCCCTAAAGACTACACCTACACGTACACACACACACACACACACACACACACTCTGTCAGAACTAATAAATTCAGTAAAGTTGCAAAGGATACAAAATCAATACACAAAAATCAATTGCACTCCCATACACCAACAATGAGTTATCCAAAAAAGAAACTTAATAAAATTCTATTTACAATAGCATTTAAAAGGATAAAATATCTAGTAATAAACATAACAAGGTGAAAGACTTTTACACTGAAAACTATAAAACACTAATGATAGAAATTAAAGCAGACACAGATAAATGAAAAGATATCCATTGTTCATTAATTGGAAGAATTACTTTTGCTAAAATGTCCATACCCAAAGCAAACTACAGATTAAGTGCAATCCCTATCAAAATCGCAAGACATTTTTGCAGAAATAGTAATATTGATCCTAAAATTCATATGCAACCACAGAAGACCTCAAATAGCCAAAGCAATTTTGAGCAAGAAGAAAAAACTCTGGAGGCATAACACTTTCTGTTTTCAAAATGTATTACAAAACCTCAATAAACAAAACAAAGCAATGCCGCACTGGTATACAAATAGACATATAGAGCAATGGAACAGAAGAGAGAGTGCAGTAATAAACCCACCCATGTACAGTTAGCTGTCCTTCAACAACGGTACCAAGAATATACGATGGGAAAAGGATAGTTTCTTCAACAAATGGTGATGGGAAAAGTGGATGTCCACAAGAAAAAGAATGAAATTGGATCCTCGTTTTACACAATATACAAAAATTAACTTAATATAGATTAAATACTTAAATGTAAAATGTGGAACAGTAAAACTCTTAGGAAACAAAGTATAAGAGAAATGTTTAGTAGAAAAGTAGCACTCTATCAAACTAAAAAGATTCTTCACAGCAAGGAAAACAATTAACAGGGCGAAAAGGTAACCTATGAAATGGGAGAAAATATTTACAAACCTTAAAATCTAATAAAATATTAATATCCAAATATATAAGGAACTCCTACAGCTCAATAGCAACACAAAAATAATCCAAATTAAAAATAGGCAATGGACTTGAATAATGTTTCTCCACAGAAGACATACAAATTATCAACAGGTATATGAAAAGATGTATAGTTAATCATCAGTAAAATGCAAATCAAAACCACAAATCAATAATCTCACACATGTTAGGATGGCTAATATATATATCCTTTTAAAAGGTGATAAGATTGAGAAGAAAGTGGAACTCTTATCCACTGTTGATGGGAATGTAAAATAGTGCAGCTACTATGAAAAACATTGTGAAGGTTCATCAGAAGTTAAAAACAGAGCTATACAGAAATCCTACATATAGGTATATATTCAACAAAACTGCAGTTAGGATTACTAAGAGATACCTGCATTCCCATATTCACTGTAATATTTTATATGTGCATATATATAGCTAACATAAGGAAACAACCCAAATGTTGTACAACAGATGAATGCATAAAGAAAACATGGCATATATAAACAATGAAATATTATTCAGCTATTAAAAAGAAAAAATCCTATCATTTGCAACAACATGGAGGGACCAAGTAGACATAATACTATATGAAATAAGTCAACCACAAAAACAAATACTGCATGATTCCTATTATAAGCAGCATCTAAATAGAAGTAAATAATATAATCACAGTTACCAGTGGGTGGGGATAGAGGGATATGGGGAGTTGTTAAATGGGCATAAAGTTAGAGTTATATAAGATGAGTAAGTTCCAGAGATCTGCTGCACAATACAGTGCCTATAGTTAACAATAAGGTATTGTGTACTTAAAAATTTCTTGAGTATGCATCTCATGTTAAACGTTCATACCACAAAACAAAAATAATGATGACTGCAATAACAAAGGAATACAAGAAAATTTTTGAAGGTGGTGGATATTTTTACTACATTGATTATGGTGATGGTAGCACCACAATCAAGTGTATACATGTGTCCAAACTCACCAAATTGTACACATTAATGACATATAGTTTTTATACACAAATTATATTTCAGTACAGCTAGGAAAAAAAAGAAAAGAAAAAAATTCAAGCTATAGGAAAAACAAAATAGATATAGGAATTTTCAGATAATGGATTATTTCTTAAACAAACTTTTGTGGTTTTTGTTTTTCAAGGAATTTGTACATTTCAATTAAATTGTCAAATTTATTCCCAAAATAAGAAAAAATAGAGAAAATGTGGTATATATATTTATATAGATGGATAGCATATCTATATTGGTAAGAAAAAGAAAATGTGGTATATATATAGATATATAACATAATCTATATGTAATGAAATATATAGTATATATGATATATATAATGGAATATTATTCAATCATACAAAAGAAGGAAATCCTGATGTATGCTACAACATAGATAAGCATTTAGGACATTAGGTTAAGCAAAATAAAACAGTCACTGAAGGACAAATACTGCATGATTTCACTTACCCTAGGTATCTAAAGTAGTCACACTCATAGAAACAGAAAATAGTTTTCATCAAAGCCTGGGGTAAAAAGGAAGTTGCTTTTCACTGGATAGAGTTTAGTCATTGAAGATAAAAAAAATTCTAGAGATATGTTTTATAACATTGTGCTTAAAGTTAACAATACTGAACTGTGTTCTTAAAAATGTGTTAAGTGGAGAAATTTTATGGCATGTATTTTTTCACCAAATTAAAACAAAAAGAGCTAAGCAAAGTGATTTTGGCTGTAAGTTATTTTGTAGTTGCCTTCTTTTCACTTGTAGTCAAGAACTGCAGGCCTGTTGCCTTCGTAACTTTTTAATTTGCTAAATAATTCAGATGTGAAAATGATCGTGCTAAGACAAACTAGTTTCTAGGAAATAATAAAGTGTACATCTACATTATTACGTTTTAAGAATTTGGGGTCTTTCATCTGTTGCCATGCAAATCCTGAAAATCCCATTTACCAGATCAGATGATAGAGGCCCTCCCCAAAACCTACATGTACTTTTTTCCCTAATATCTTAACATAATATCAAGGAAAGTAAAATAAAAAATGATGTGAAATAAAAATATTCAAAAACCTGTGTATATTCGAGACATTATGGTTCAACCTTTTTATGTATCATAGTTTTAAATTCTTAAATGCCTTATTCATTTGAGTGTTTATCATTGAAAACATGAACAATGAATTGAACTATTCTGTAGGTTTAACATAAAGGGCATTTAAATAAAGGGCCATTATAATAAAAAGGCCTGCCCATACCTATTACTTCTACTGAAAATCAGCATTCTCATTATAAAGTCACCTAAAGTAAGGAAGCTGTTATATATTTTCACATTCTTTTCAGCATCTATAATTGTGCCTGGCAAAGAAAAGGCATTCAATATATGCTATTAAAATAAAATATTAAATGCAGCACAAGAGAGAGAAAAATGTGAAAAAAATAGGAAATATACATACACATTCAATAAATTCTGATCAACATTTGAATTCCATGTTAGCTATGGAGTTTAAAGAGCCTCTGTGTTTACCATAGCTTGTCCAGAAGACACTGAGGAATCTGATAGCAAACAACCATCTTCTAAAATATCTTAAGTAGAGACAGCTTTGCTTTATTTCATGGGTCCTGAATAGAACAATCCCAGAATAACCACTGATCCAAGAAAATGCTGTGATAAGCTCTGTCATTAACCTTCTATGATTACAGAAATAAACGTGCAAATATTTTATAGTTTAAATGTCTTAAAATTCAAATGAATAGTTCAATATAAATGCCAAACACAACAAATAACTCTATATTCAAGTCAAACATGATGAATTGGTAAATATATACATATGTGTATGTGCTTATACATACACACATATGTGAATAAAAACAGAATTATATGAACATAATGGCAATAACGTACTTTCAAAGATATGTGACAGTCATTAACAATAGATAATAGGCAGTGATTCAATTTCCAAGTACTGTATCTATGTCTACATTTTCCATTTACTTTTCTCAAATCCATTAACCAGTGTCTGTTATTAATCCACTTTGAAATTCATAATTTCTCTTAATCTGGTAGTAATATAATCAAAATGGAATGTTGTCCTTAATTTGTCATTAGTATAGACCAATTAAGATGATTATATGACTTTTTCTGGCATCTGTAAGTAAGAATTGTAGCTAGGATCAGGAATGACCTGCTATAACATATGTATGCTATATAAATGTGCATACGAAATTATATGTTGTTGCTAAGCTTTGCAAATCCACCTAAAATCCCTTAATCACATATGTTTCTAATTATCCTTTAAGATTTCACTCAAATAGCACCTCTAATCAGAGCTTTATCAGATCAGACTCCCTTAGCTGGCATTTGCCGCTTTTTTTTCTCACACTTTATATAATTTTGCATCTATAGCTTCCTACTCTATTAGACAGAACCTTCTAAAGCCAGCAATGTATGATATTCTGTTAAATTTTTTGTTATTTTGCATAGTGCCTGGCATGTGTTCTTTTCTTAATAAATGCTCCTTGAGTAAATTAAATAATAAACCTTCAGTATGCTAATATTGAAATATTTTACATGAAAATCTGGGGAAAGATTGAACCTCATAGTTAAGTCTCCAGTTTGCACAAATATGGGGGAAATAATTGTGTCATACTTAGGTCTTTTTGATACTGAACCATAAAACAGTAGCCTTTTTTTTCAAGAGAAGGGATCTCACTCTGTCACTAAGGCTGGAGTGCATTGGCTCAATCGTAGCCCACTGCAGTCTCAAATACCTGGTTCAAGCGATCCTCCTGCCTTAGCCTCCCAAGTAGCTAGGACTACAGGTATGTGCCACCACACCTGGCTAATTCTTTAATATTTTGTAGAGAGAGAGTCTTTCTTTGTAGCCCAGTCTAGTTGCAAACACCAAACCTCAACTTCTGAAAGTGCTGGGGTTACAAGCATGAACCACCTCACCCAGTCAAAACAGCAGCCTTATATAAAAGCTCTAGCCAATTTTTGTAATGACTAGATGAAATTATGTAAGTTTTCAAAGTTCATTACTGAAACATTGCCTTGAAAAATGCCAGTGGTGTCCTCCCCAGTCTAGCCAATAAGTTGCATTTATCAAGAGCCCAGCTAAACTGTTTCTTCTACTAAGAGTATAGCAGTAGTGTCGATTATTTTCTGCTATTAAAAGGTAGCATTTTCTGCTATTAAGAAAATTGTTCATTTTTTTTAATGTTGATCAACGTGTTTACAATGATAACAAGAGCCTGGAAATAGTTAATACATATATCACTCCTTCCATATCACTGCAAGATTTTATTTCCCTCACAACACTTCAATCATATCAGTGCTTCATCATCAACCACTAGAAGTTCATGAAAATGCAAAGGCTTAAATCATTTGGCTCTAAATCATAATGTGATATGGCCTTGTCAATCTTTTGAAAGAAATTTATATTCTTTGAGAATTTTCAGCAGATTTTGCAGTTTCCAAAAGAATTAAAGGTGACTGGCACTGTGAAAGCTTAGCAAGAAGACCAAATATATAGAACGAGGCTGATAATTGGGCTTAATATCACAGTGTTCTACTCCAGGCAGTAAACACCTTACCTCAGCTTTTGAGGCTTTCTTCAGTATTTCACTGAGCCACAGGGACAGCATATCATCTACTTACTGCTGAACTGTTGTTCTTCAAGTCTCTTTCACTTTCAAATACCTTTGAAGTCCTATAGCACTCCATGTTCTGCAAATGAGTTCTACATAGTAAATTTCAAAAATGATTTGGAGGAAATGAAGTCTAAATATTTTGTGCAAATCAAGCTTGGTTCCTTGATGGTAAACATAGCTAAGTGAGTCACAAATATTTCAGAATATATAGACACAATGTTCACTACGGTTCAATAGCTGCTGATTTTATTATAATGTTCTTTATGCTTTGAATGTGGAGTTTTAAAAGAAATTTTTTAAAGCATATCATGTTTATCATGTGGACTTCAAGACTGTGCTTGACCTAAATTAAGACATTTACATTAAATTGTTGAGACTATGTCTTAATACTAAAAGCTTTCATTTTCATTATATTTGGAAAGCTTATATTTACATGATACAAACGGTGCAATTGTTCAATCTAACAGTCTGAAGAATTTATGATATAAATAGAATTTGGAAGATTTTATATTTTAATTAATTTTTTAGCACTATTTACTTTTTAAATTATATCCCTTATCTCTTCTCAATACTTATAATGACCTTATATTTCTTATAAACCCCAGAGTTTCTTGCATACATTATGTGCTGAATGAGTGTTTGCCATATTGTCCGATGAACAATAATTCTTTTTGTAAAAAAGAAGGATTTTTAATGCAGATTATGGACAATATTAATAATCAAATATTATCAATATGTTATAAAAATAGATCAATATAAATCTTTATATCCCAAAGATATAGATGATTATAAATTCATATAATACCTTGTAATTAATATAAAAATATAAATTTTCTAAGCTACTATAAATACTTCCTGAGAAGTATTTCTCAGAAAGATTTATGATTATTTTAAAAGTGTTACATAACTGTGGAAAAAATCACCATGTAAATTTGAATTCGTAAGCATATAACTATAAAGATATTCAATTTTATTTTAACGCTAAATATGCTTACTAATCCTTTGCAAATTATCCATACATAATGTGTCACTGGATCAACTGAAGCTTGGTTTATGTGTATGTGTGTTACAGGAGGGGATTGTATTTACAATCTGTATGTAAATGTATATACATGCGAAGTTCATGTTTTGAATTTGCATTTGGATTCCTTTTTCTTATGCCAAGATTTTTAATTAAATCATCTTTCAATTCAAGATTCCAGTAGTTCAACTGGATCACAAACTTTTAATGGTAAAAGTTGACAGGTTCATTAGTCATGTTGCTAGCATAACACAAGCTACAATCTGAAACCTGTCATAATAATCATATATTGTGGACATTTTTTATTCAATACTAAAGGAATAAAACTGACATTTATTGTCATACTTCAAAATAAAACCGAAGGAATTAAATAAAATAATTTTAAAACAATTGCACTCTTTCTTGAAAAGTAGAAAAAATCCAGATCATCATTAGTATCAAAAATAAAACTGAATATAAATTGACATGGAAATAAGTTAATTACTACATATTTAATAAGGACTGATATTTTTAACTGCTCTGTAAATAACTCAAAATTTACAATCTAGTTGAATCACCAAATCTTTATACTTATGACAGAATTATTAATTGATTATTATTTTTGCTGTGGAAATGGGAATTCAAAATGTAATCAATATTAGCTGGAATTTCCAAAAAGTGCTGATGAACCATGTGGAATCTGTGCTCACAACCTTGTAGAATAGATTATCTCTGGATACACTAAGATACTAAACAAAAATACAAATACACTAAGGAACATGGCATATGTAATAATCAATAACATTATTGATAAATTAAAAGAAATATAAAAGTTGATGACTGACCCATGGGCTCAAGGTGGTTCTAAGATCATAGGAGATGGTAGTTGAAAAATCTCAAGTAAAACCATCAATATAGAAAGTATTTTCTATTTTATTATAATTCAGATTTGGGGGAAATTAACATTTCAATAATGAAAACATTTTAGAAGTACCCTAAGTATGCACTAGACACTATGGACATCTTTCATTTCCTAATTCAATTGTATACATTAGAATAGCATAACATAGACTTAAAGTAAATGTAAAATAACAAGAAAACATTTTTAACAGTTAAATTTTAAGTTTAAGAAGAACTGAAAGTGATTCATCTTCTAACTTTACTCCTCAGGATAATAGTTAGAATATAATATATTTATCATTTTTATTTTAGTAAATAACTGCATTTATTTATGGCACATATACTAGTAGCTTCTCAACAAATAGTTGTAGAAGAGACAAATGAATTGGATGCTGTTTTCCCAATGACAATGTGCTCAAACATATTAACAATCTTCAGCCTTTTAAAAAGCATATTTTACAGATTAAAGGAGTTATAATCACAGCATCTACAAATATTTTGTAAGAGGAACTCTTTGTTTTCATGTTTCTGAACAAACTGTCAGTTTTTTCAAGAATCAGGATTACCTGTTGGATATACAACAGACTAGACAATGCTTTTTCATAATTATTTTTCTGAAGAATAGACAACTATATATAAATAATTATTTGTACAATACATACATCAAAATATACAGTTATTTGCTTATAAATCTGTTTTCCACCCAGGAGTATGAGATCCTTGAAGGAGAAAATTAATATCACCTTCTGTTTGTTATTCTTGAAAGAATGAATAGGTAAATAAATTTAAAAATGAAAAAAGTTTTAGGAAAAACTGATAAAAATATTTCTGAAGTTCAAATAATCTATTATCTACTGTGATTTTACTATAAGAAAATGAACTTGAAAATAAACCCAAATACGTATAATTAAAAGTCAAATTGTACATTCTTTTGTTTCTCTTGAGCTAACACAGGATCAAATTCGCATATGAGACACATGAATAAGAGTTCCGATCTAGTATCAAGCTTTATTAATAACTTCAAGAATACAGGAGATCCATAGACCTTGACAAAGCAAAGAAAAATCTGTCATACTAATAATGGAAACTTTTCAGGTTGTAAACCAGCATCAGAAACACATCTTCATGATATCACCTAACACAATGGAAGCAATTTCATCATAAACTGGGGTTTATTTTATACCCCCAGAAGGTTATAAAGACTAAACATTCTCCAGAAAGATGTGTCTTATGGATCCCAGTTTCTATTTACTAGACATACTGCTAAGTGCATTCAGAGATAAGATTCCTTTCTTCTATAAAATATGATTTGTCTATTTACTGAAAAGTCCGCTTTATAAGAAAAATGGCCAGTCTTCTTTTCATTCCCCTGAGGCATACACCCAGTAAAGAGAGTGAAAGTAACTCCCCAATGTTCATTGCGTGTACAGAATGCCTACTCTCAGTCTATTTTAAGCCCAATGAGAGTGAGAAAATATACTTTGTTAAGTAACAATTGCAGTTTTATCTATCCAGAATATTTTAAAATTTTTGTACTCATAAGAGACTATAGCACCTGCTTTTGTGGGGTTTCTGCCAAAATCTTAAACAACTTTGTAGAAGCCCCCCTTTAAAATGTTATACTCTGTTTGTGTAAAACCAGAAATAATGAAACAAAATTGAAGTACAGTATAGATATGGCTTCCTGTAATATCTTAATACATTAATATATAGGCAGGAAGTTAAGAAGGAAGGAAGTAATGGAGTATGGGATTGACAGTCCAGACTTGGGTTAGAATGTCACCCTGTAAATTTGACTAAACTATTTAAGCGATTTGATTATTAGTTTCATTTTTAAAAAACTTAAACTACGTTGTAAGAAACAAAAAATCAGCTAATATATGGTACTGCTAATATTAGTATATGTGTATATACTGCATTATAAGCACATAATGTTAATAAAAAAGATGAGGGTTCAGTAATCTAAGTTCTCCCAAAATTCTTCCCAGGGGCCCCTTAACTTTCATTCCTCCCTTTCCTTCACTTTTATATTCCTCTTAGGTCTAGTAAAAAGAAAGGCAACACTACAATACACAAATAAGATCAACATTTGGCAACACAAGCTACCAAAATCCCTGGTAGATTTAACAGAATTAAGAACAAAGCTACATGATCATCTGGATAGATGCAGAAAAAAATATTAAATAAAATTCAGAGCTCCTTCATGAAAAAAAATCCTTAACAAATTGGGCATAGAAGGAACATGCATCAAAATAATAAAAGCCATACGTGACAAACCCATGGCCAACATCTTAATGAATGGGGAAAAGTTGAACGTATTCCTTTCCTCTAAGAACTGCAACAAGACAAGGATGTCCACTTTCACCACTTCTATTCAATATAGTACTGGAAGTATTATATTGCTGAAAGAAATTTGAATTTGAGAGACTACCACATGTTTTTAAGTTTCTCAGGAATAGTTGTCATTCATTGCCTGTGTCCAGTGTGTTGAAAACCATTGTTTCAAATCCAATTTTTTGAATGTTTTTTGTGGAATGGTATGCCAACTTCCTAAAACCTCATCTTAGCTAGCAAAGTCACATTTTGGCAACTTTTAAACTAATAGTCAAATTATACACAAGCAAAAAAAAATCTTTTAACACACTTAAATGTAAAACAAGAAATATATGAATATATATAATTATATATACATAAAAAAATCTAAAAACATAAAGATAGGAAGGAAATATACTACAATATGATATTAGTAGTGTTTAAGTAGCAGGTTAATGGTAATTTGTCCCTATTTTACTCACTTTGCAGATTTTCCCTGAGAAGTATGGATAAGTAATTTTTATGTGTACAGTGAACTTCTGTTTTGAATAAAGTAATTGGATTTGCCTAGCAGAGTGCTTTAAAATTTAAGTTTCTATAAAAGAGTACTTTAGAAAGGAAATATAATGCTGATGAGGCAAAAGCTCTACAACAGTTCTCATAGTGACATCTCTTCTAGTAAAGTATTACTCCAGTCTTTACTATTTTGGCTTCTACAACACTATAAGTATCACTAAATGTGCCTTTTTCTATTTGTTTTATTGTAGAAATTTGAAAAAAATGATGTAAAAGGCTCTGCCTAACACTTTTTCTTTTGCTATTTTATTAAGAAGAATGAAAAGATTGCTTATGAAAATGACTAGCATAAGAAATATATCATCCAAGGGCATATAACAACTTTGTCTAACAGCTATCATGGTTGATTTTCACTTCTAACTTGCTTTTATGTATAATATGAGTAAGTTATGAGATGTGACTTTTGAATATCATTTTAAGCACTTGTGAATTAATAGACCTACATTATCTATTATATGAGTTTCATGAGCCTTAAATTTTAAGAGCATCTGTAAAAATTGCTGCCACTAATTCTCAGCACCTCTAACTTTTAATTGTTTCTCAAAGAAAATGCGTGCATACTTTGACCTCTGCCCTGTGTTGTGGTGTATCACCTTCTCTCATTGATATTCCCCAATTGCCCAGATGATCATAACCAAATGGCAGCAGGTCAGTTAGCTGCAGCTGTAAGTCTGTAGATTGATTCTCATTTCCCAGTCCAATATTCTCTGACCCTGACTCCTTCAGTTGTAGGTGACTGAGAGAAAAACGTTGCAAAATTGTTTGTGTGCATTAAAAAAGCAGAGAAAGATGATTATATCTTAAAAGATAGAATTAAAAAGACAAATTTTACATGGTTTCTATAAAATTAACTTAAATAAATATTTCCTCCAATTAAATCCACAAACTGTATTATCTCTTTTCATGTCTATATTTATCACTCATTAGTTTAAAGGAATAACAATATCTATTTGAACAATGTGCTTAGGATTCACAATATCATCAGTGATAAAATAGTTTATGGTGAAAATAATGTGTAACTTTAATTTATTTGTGAAAGTCATTCATTCATTCATTGATTCGCTGCACAGATATTTATTTAGGGCCTGATATATCCCAGGTCTTGTGTTTGGCATTAGATATATATCATGTTAAACAAATCATTTGTAAACCCTACCTTCAAAGTGCTTCCGATCCAGTCAGAGAACACACAATGCACACATTTTCAACTTATTTATTTACTTATCCATAAAGGCATTTCCATTGTCTCTCTGTTATTGGGCTTTCTGTTATAGGTCTGTTAATGAAACCATCTGCATTCACTTGTTTGGTGTTTCCTGTCATATCATAGTCAGAGATCAGATTTTTCCTTGTTGAGTCTTTTTTTCATTTTGTATATTACTTATTTTTTTAATTACTTTTTTTTATTTCAGCAAATTACAGGGGTACAAATGTTTAGGTTGCATATATTGCCTTTGCCCCACCCAAGCCAGAGCTTCAAGAATGTCTATTCCCCATATGGTGCACATTGCACCCATTAGGTGTAAATATACCCATTCCCTCCTCCCCCCCATCTGCCCGACATATGATGAATGTTGCTACTATATGTGCACATAAGTGTTGATCAGTTAATATCAATTTGATGGTGAGTACAGTGGTGCTTATTTTTCCATTCTTATGATATTTCACTTAGTAGAATGGGCTCCAGTTCTATCCAGGATAATACAAGGGGTGCTAGATCACCATTGTTTTTTGTGGCTGAGTAGAATTCCATGATATACATATACTACATTTTATTAATCCACTCATAGATTGATGGGCACTTGGGTTGTTTCCATATCTTTGCAATTATGAATTGTGCTGCTATAAACATTGGAATGCAGATGTCTTTTTTATAGAGTGACTTTTGTTCCTTTGGGTAGATGCCCAGTAATGGGATTACTGGATCAAATGGTAGTTCTACTTGTACCTCTTTGAGGTGTCCCCATATTACTTTCCACAGAGATTATACTAGTTTGCAGTCCCATAAGCAGTATATGAATGTTCCTATCTCTCCACATCCACATCAACATTTATTGTTTTGGGACTTTTTGATTAAAGCCATTCTTACCAGAGTTAGGTGATATCTCATTGTGGTTTTTGTTTGTTTGGTCTGTGAGACAGAGTCTTGCTCTGTCCCTGGGCTAGAGTGCCATGGCATCAGCCTATCTCACAGCAACCTCCAACTCCTGGGCTCAAGCAATCCTCCTGCCTCAGCCTCCCAAGTAGCTGGGGCTACAGGTGTGTGCCACAATGCCTGGCTAATATTTTCTATTTTTAGTAGAGACCGAGGCTGGTCTCAAACTCCTGAGCTGAAACGATCCTCCCACTTGGACCTCCCAGAATGCTAGGTTTACTAGGGAGACCCACCACATCCAGCCTCATTCTGGTTTTGATTTGCATTTCCCTGATGATTAGAGATGTTGAGCATTTTTTCATATGTTTGTTGGCCATTAGTCTGTCTTCTTTTGAAAAATTTCTGTTTATGTCTTTGCCCACTTTTTAATGTGGTTGTTTGATTTTTTCTTGCTTATTTTCCTGAGTTCTATATAGATTCTAGTTATTAGCACTTTATCAGATATGTAGCATGTGAATATTTTCTCCCATTCTGTAGGTTGTCTGTTTCCTCTCGTGATAGTTTCCTTGGCTGTACAGAAGCTTTTTAATTTGATCAGGTCCCATTTATTCATTTTTGTTGTTGCTGTGATTGCCTTTGGGGTCTTCTTCATAAATAGCATATGGAGGAGTTAAAAAACAGTTCTGAGCTGAAAACTTTCACAAATCTACCTTAATTCTGCTTCCTGAATTCATCAAAAGTTCAGTGTTCCTGCTTCCTGAAGCCAATAAAAGTTCAGAAATATCCGTACTTTGAAACATTTCAGCAATGTCTGCTTAGTCATTTCTGCAACTACCAGTTTGTATTTTCTCAATTCTCTGGCATCTTAGAATGATGAGATATTTTACACAAATGGCCTAGAAATACATTTGCAATTTAAAATTCAGGCAGGCAGGCTTTGTTTACTTTAACCATTTTTAGGAAACAGTTTTAAAATATATGTTTTCTTCCTTCTTAAATAGAGAATATACAAAAGTTTTCCCTTTATGACTCAGAATATCCATTGTGAACTTTAATTACTGTTTAAAAATGTATAATACAGCATGCTTTGTTTTTTTGTTCTCAGCTATCATCTTTTTACCTGTCTCTATTTGCCCCTCTCTGTCTTTCTAGTTTGCTAGCTTTTTATATACTTTGAGTTGTAAAATCTCTCTCCAAATTTTTAAAGTCATCGATAGTAAATAAAAGTAAAGTTAGCTTTGGGTTAGAAATCTAAGTATATATATATATATATATCATGAAAGACAATGCTAGTGAAAAGCAATTTCATAATGTTAGATGTCCCCTGGGGATTACTCAAATCTGACCCCTGAGTAAATCAGAAAGTTATTGTATTTGGAGAAAATTTAGTGCTTTCCAAACTACATTCAGGTTATAAAATGTCTACACATGAAGTCTAAGAAAGATATCATGAATTTTTCTATTTATTCTTTCTCTAAGCCGCTATATATTGAGATTCTACTATGTACCTGAATCTTTGGAGAGCACTGGTGGATCGACCTAAAGACATAATATGTTAACTATATTTGATTGTACGATTCATAGTTTAGAAAGTGAATAAGATACAGGTATTTCAATAGTTGTTTATTTTATTTATTTGTTTGTTTTGCTTTTGTTTTTTTACCTCAACTTAAATTATAAGATTCAGACCAAGGAAAAGAAAAGAAATCAAAATTAAAATGGTCTCCTTAGAGAATAGATAATAATTTGTAATTAAAGTACATTACAAAGAAAAGGCCAAAATACTGTATAGAAAATGAGACTTCAAAACTCCAAATTTTGGGCCAAGACATGAATTATTAGATGTCAAGATAAGGAGATTTGAATTTTCCTTGTAGAATATTGGGTTTTAATCAAGGATGTTACAAGACCATATTTATATTCTGGAAATACAACTCTAAAGATACTACATCAATTAATTATTTCAATAAATTTATAGAATGTTTTTCTTAATAGAAAATAATAAATATTTTTCAAATCCATCCTTATGGATTTATATTACTTCTCTAGGAAACACATATTGATCATATTTTGTACAATTCCTGTCTGCCAGGCACCAACATGAGAACTCTTAAATAGCTTCTGGCAGTTTCCAAAAATCACTCACAGAAACGAGGCATCCAGAAAATGTGTGTCTTTTTTGATTTCCCTAAGTCTCAGGTAGGAGGTAATCTCATATTATTTCTCAGAAAACCTGCTCACTCAGAGTGTTTATGAATTTGCCATATGGTATTTAAAACCTTGAGTCAAAATAATGTTAGAAATTGTATAGACAGAACCAGAGCATGCTGGTTGATGTTGTTCTCCATTCAGGGACCATGGAGATGTCATTGTGTGCCAAACACAGAAGCCAAAGCATCTTAATATTTGACTTTTACTCTATTGTTTTTAATCAGCTGCATAAACCAAAAATTTCATTAGAGCCTAGTCTTTTTCTTCTTCACGTAAAAATTAAACATAGAAACATAATTTTTCCAAATCTACCCCATACTAGAATGCTTCTAAACTAATTTATGTGGAACTATGTCTATTCATGTGCCTAATTATCTTCACTGATTATTTGCAGGTGTCAATGAATGAGAAGCCAGGGAATGGGTCCATTGGCTTATAATAAATATTGAAATGACTTGTAAAATGTACTGTGATTGTGCCATGCAATTTAAAAAAGGAAAATATAAATATTTGTATAATTCCCCTCAAAATGCCTTTACACAACAAAGATTATAAATATAAAAGCTACAGAACCTGCTCCGATCATTGGATAAAAGAAATCTGTGATGGAAGATGGTCTGAGATTATGGGGGCTCACTTTCTTCCCTCATGAATAGAAAATGAATTTACATTATGTCATGTGAAATTATCGAACAGCTGCTTGGAAAGACAGAAAAACAAGAACACCAGTCTGCCAAGGGGATGCAGTGCCGACATGAGATCAGATGCATAGAGTAAATAGAAATGGCATTCAGGAAAGGTGATAAGCAATCAAGTAAAGACCAAAGTGAGATGCTCTGACCTTATATTTAGCATCCGTGCCAAATTAGCATAGCTGTGCAGTGTACTAGAAAATTAAGTGGAAAAAAAGGACAAAGTAAGTGTAAAATCAAAGCAGAAGTTGCACATGTTTGGAATATCTAAAATAATTATGCTCTATTTCATATCCAGAGGGCTACACTGTGGTCAGCTCATCTTTTCATGGGGAGCCACAGGTTCAAAAGAAAATACTATGAGCTTGACCTATACTAATTAAACAGAAGCAGTTTACTCTCTCAGGGTCTTGGCCTAGATGAGTCTGAGTGGTCTCAGGGTAAAGAGGTGACTTAAAGAGAGGAACAAAGAACCGTAGCTTCATTCATTATGCTACCCTCATTTTCTTTCCTGCTCAGCCACAGTTCATTAACTCAGCAAGTTTTTTTCCGCATACCGCGAGAGACCAGTGTACCCAGTTCAACATATGTAGACTCTTGCGATTTGTCAGATAGCTGCAAAGAGAGAAAAGCAGTGAGGTAAATCAGTCCTTGGTGCTCTATTACTCCACTAGGATGCTAATCATTTCTTAAGAGTATGTAAATGAATTTAGTGCATGCCCTGAAGCCTCCTAAAGTAAGCTTGAGCAGAGGTAATTGACTTCAAGAGAGAGAAGGAGAAAGATTCATTCTATTTGTCTTTCAGTCTCAACATAAAAGCAAAGCTATTCAGACAGGTGAAAGGAAAATTAAGATACTATCCTATTCAAGTAGTGGACACCAAGTTCAAATCTGACCACAAACAACCCCAGAGCACATAGAATGTTTCAAAAAAACTAATGGCTATCTTCCTAAGAAATACAGAATGATATGTTAGAAATCCCTTAGCAGACTGCCACCTGTCCTCTTGCACCTGGCTTCTATGGAAAAAAAAAAATATATATATATATATACATATATGTATATATATAATGAGTATAATCAGCTCTCTTTCCCAGCATCATAACATCCAATGGAGTCTGCAAGGGCCACCTACCAAGACAGCATAAACTTATTTTCTGTGCTCAAACCTTTTTTTTTCCTTAAGAAAGAAGATCAACTAATCACAGTCAGTTTTTCTCAGCAGGTATCATAGGAATGATTTACACTTGGAAAGAAAAAGGAGACTAACATCCTGGAGCCAAATTTGCAAGGGGTCCACATTCTGAGGTCTCACCATGCAAATGCATCCTCCAGCAACATCTGGCTCCTCCTAAGTTTCCTATTCCTTCACACTACTAGTACTTCCTCAGGTGAAGTTCAAGTGCATTCAAAAGTAAAAGGCAACAAAAGCAGATCTGTAAGCTGTCTCTGCACTCTAACATTGTTTGTATTGCAAATAGTCAGAGAATCCTGTGATTGTCATGACTCAGAAGTACCATAAAATGAATACATTTTGTTTTCTTATCCCTTTTCCAAGAACTGACATTTCTTTCCAGACTTGCATCTTTCATTAATTAGACAAGAAATGTTCTGCTTATTTTTCTTTTTCTCTTCAATCTGGATCTTAGGGAAGACTTTGCTGGACATGTCTGTCAAAGGGCCCTTAAATGCCCATGTCCCCTTTTAGTATTTGTGGCCCTGCCTATGGACTCCTGCAGGGAAAGGGTGCTAGGATAACCTGTAGGCACTGGTAACCACTGAACAGCCCAGCAGGCCTCGACATGCCCATCCCTCGTGTGGCCTGTGGGAAGGTCCTCTCCAGTCAATTGATGATAATATCTCTCTTGGATTTGGACTGAAGAACACAAAGATAAGTGGGAATTTGGTAGAAAGAGAATGAATCAAGAATGAAGAAAAAGCCAGAATAGATTATGAAAAAGCAACCAGAAGATTGAGAGCAGGAGAGAAAAGGGAAGCGCGGACCCTGGAGCTGTCTTGAATCTCAATCTCTCCTGTTCTGATCCACACAAGTAACACAACTTTGTAATAATATCTCTTTTTATTTCCATAACATAACCTGCACGAGTCTCTTTTCTCACATGAAGATATTTAACACAGAAAAACTATTAAGAAAATTGAAAATAATGAAATTTTATTTTTCATCGTCCTGTTCACTTACTACTTCAATATTTTTTCCACAAACAGCTCCTATGGAAGGCCTTAGGGCAGTGGTCCTGAAAGCATGGCTCCTGGACCAGTCACGTGAGCATCATCTGGAAATGTGTTAGCAATGCAAATTCTCAAGCCCAACTCCATACCCACTGAATCAACTGAATCACAAACTCTGTCTATGGGGACCAGAAATCTGACTTTCAGCAAGCTCTCTTAGACATCCCGATGCAAACTAAAATTTGAGAACAACAGTGCTATGGCATCAGAAATCACAGGACTAGATCATCTCTGTGTTCTAGTGTAAGTTTTTGTTTTTTTTTTTGGACTGAGCTACATAATGTTAAATGTATCAAGAACTGGTTCAGTTCAGTCAAAAATTTGCTGAACAGTACCAAGTTCAAGGCAATGGATTAGGGTCAAGAAATCATGAAAATAAATGAGATAATATTCACATCATACGAAGGAATACGTATCAAGAAATAGCTACAATGCAGTAATATATTTGAAGATAGAGGCATGTACAAAGTTTTAGTGCATGCAGAAGAAATAATTATAGATGTCAAGGAGATGGAATCTGAGCAGAGAAAAAGCAATTTCTATGCACACAGGAAATTTTTATACAATACATCACTTGGCAGCTAATAATATTTTTCCAGCAAATGATAGGATAATCTGGAGAGCAATTTCTCTTTATCATGACACATGATTGCAAAACTAACATGATATGTTTTCTCATTTTTAGCCAACTACTTTGTGCTTCAGATCAGAAGGGTTTAAATTAATATTGAGATCTAACAGGAGTTCATAACAATATCTTTCTTGTGAAACCACAGTACAGCTAGATTCCCCATAGTAGGTGAGAAGAAATTCTGCGAGCAATACCTTCAAGATACTGTATCTAGGAATGACTATGTCTTACTATTTCCATTGCTACCACCTTTGTCCTACCCACCATCATCTTTCATTCAAAACTTATCTGCCTGCTTCCAGACTTGCCCTCCTTTAGTCTATTTTCAATACAACAGCAAATGTGGTCCAGTTAGAACATAAGTCAGATGGGGCCACTCCTCTCTCAAAACCCTCCAGTGGCTCTCCATCTCAGAGTCAAAGCCAGGATCTTTATAATGGCACATATGAACAGATTACCGTTTCTTCTTGACCTCTTCTGACAATTTTCCCTTTGCTCACTCTGTTAACACTGTACTCCTCATTTCCCAAACATGCCATTTTCTCATCTCAGGGAGAGTCCTGTTCCACTTATCTAGAATGTGCTTTCCCAGATATTCATGGATCTCATGCTGTCATTTCCTCTAGAACTTTGTTCCAACGACAGCTTCTCTGGCCACCCTATCTAAAATAGCAACTCCTCCAACTTTTACACACTCTCTTCTCTATTTTTCTCATTATCACTTATCAATATCTAACATGATTTTTTATTATATCTTGAGTATGTCTGATTTCTCATATTACAATGAAAAATAAGTGAGGACAAGAGTATTTGACTCGTTTTTCACTACTGTATCCCCAGATCTGAGTGCCTGTCAATGGAATACAAAAAAAAATTTGTGAACAAATGATTGGTATTAAAAGACTGATCTATGACTTTGTCTCAGAAGATATGTTCTTTCATATACTTCCCCATATATCTTGCCCAGGATTGCTGAACAAAGATTTAAAAAATTATACTTTATCCCATCTCAGAGATTCATAACTCACATTAATATATGAATAGCTAAGAAAAAGAATCTTTAAGAATAAACTTACATCACTTTTCTTAGTACTTTTTTTCCAAATTCATTTCATTATGGACAGTATCTTAATCCATAAGAATTCTTACCATCCCAGAGCCCACCTTGAGGAATGGCATTGCAAAAATCCAACAAACACTGTACTATAAGGACTAAAATACATAGTCATTTCTTTTCCAGCATTCACAATCTTACACTGCTCATAATAAAGCAAGTATTCTGCTTCTTGAGAATGGTTGCACATTCCTTAAAGACTAAGGTAATAGTTCTCAACACTATCTTTGCCACATATGGACAGTTTTAGTGGTCAAGGAATGCCAAAATAAAAAACACTTCATTGTTGTAGTCAAAGACTTTCAATGGTGTGGCCTAGCATTAAAGATAACAGAATTTTGAAAAAAAATGTATTTCTCTTATAAGTTTATCACTGACATCTCCTTTTTTGCTTACTTGTCCTCATTTCTTCTGACCATCTTCCTTTAATATTAAAGATGATGCTTTGACCTGTTTATTGAGCATAACCTGTGGATGACTCTTCAGGATTGGAGATATGTTTTTCAAATAATACAAAATTTCAGTTATAAGAAATAAATAGAAGAGATCTATTGTATAACATCATAGTAACTATAGTTAATATTGTATACTTGAAAATGCTAATAGAGTAGATTTAAGTGCTGATGATTCTTCCTATCATAGTTTCTTCTCTATGTAACATTCTTTTCTTTCTGTGTAACTCTGATATGAGACAATGAGCTTCCTATGGTCCATTGACCCACAGTTTAGGTACCAAGCAGATGTATTAATAATTATTCTTTTTATTCAACATCTACCTCAATAATTTTCCAGCCATAATACTTTTAAAAAGCCAGGAGTGATGGCTACGCCTGTGGTCCCAGCTACCTGAGAGGCTGAGATGGGAGGATCTCCTGAGCCAAGGAGTTCAAGGCTATAGTGCACAATGATCTCACCTGTGAATAGTCACTGGACTCCATCCTGGACAACACAGCAAGACTCCATCTGTAAAACAAACAAAATATATTTGAAAAAATAAAATATAATAACTTAAAACAACTCTATTACTTTCAACTTTCCAATATTCTTATTGTTTCATTTACAATCCTATATATGAGGATGACAATAATGGGTTAAAGGTCTTACCTTTAGAGTCAAGTTGCCTAGGTTTGAAATCTGTATTAGACATTTATCAAATATAACCTTGTGCAACTTATATTAACTATCTGTGCCTCAATGTCTTCATATATCAATCAAGTGGTAATACTATCCACCTTTTAGAGTTGTCATAGCTATTAAATGATTGAATCCATGCAAAAATTCTTAGAGCAATGCCTGCATATGATAGTAATATGTCAAGATTAATTATTACCATGATCTCTTGTGCACACAGGGAGAGCTATAATGATCAAAAGCTGATTAGCAGTGCTATGGTACAAAAGCCTACCTCATAGAAGCAAGATGGTTTCTGATACTGAATTAGAACCATGTCTCTACCATTTTCCATATTTGTGACCTGTTAAATTTCAGTTTCTTCATCTGCTAAGTGAGTCTAATAATAATACCTATTTTATTGAAAATTGGATGCACACAGTAACCAGTAAATATGGTAGCTATCATTATTATTTATAATGGCCTACACAAGTCTACTTTTTTCTCATCTGTACATTGGTAATGCTATCATCCATTCTATTGGACATATTTTATGAGATTTTTTTGGAGATTAAATGAACTAATATGTATGAAATAAATTTGCAAACTTCAAAATGTTATATTATAATAATTATAGGAAAACATATCTTTAGACAAAATGATATATAACAGGTCACAAATTAAAGAGGCTTGCTGTATTCCACTGAATCTTTGACTTCATCAAAATTATGATTTCATATATCATAAGGTTATTAAACTATTTTATGTACCACAAGGTAAGAAAAAATGCAGCCATTAAACTAAAACACGTTTGCTTCTCTTAAAATTTTTATTTTTGTTATTGTTCATGCTCTTTGTTATTATTCACACATAGATTCTTATATCATTCTTGCATCATCATAGTCTCTAATGCAATATTCAGTAATTATGTGGACAACCAGCCTCTTTTTTCTTTCTGATCACAGGGAGAAATTTTTCATTATTTCACTACTGATTATGGCACTCACTATAGAATATTTATAAAGAAATTTTATCAGATTAAGTTTCTTTTT
Organism: Cheirogaleus medius; assembly: GCA_008086735.1. NCBI lineage: Eukaryota > Metazoa > Chordata > Mammalia > Primates > Cheirogaleidae > Cheirogaleus > Cheirogaleus medius. Next base: position 32,761,545 of record VBSM01002121.1, on the reverse strand, counting down.
ATTTCTATTGCAAGGGTTTCCCTTACTGTTACAAACTGTTATTGAATGTTATCAAACACTTTTTCTAAATCCATTGAGATGATAATATGGTTTCCCTCTTCATTTGTGTTAATGTGTTACATTACGTTCATTGTTCTTCAAGTGTTCAACCAATTTTGTTTAACAAGTTAACTTTTTTGAGTATCCATGAAATCAGAAGTTATATTACTCTTTACAGTACTAACATTGGTTTTTGTGCCTTATCTCAATTGATTTTGTTGATCAGGTCTTTCTGGAAGTTATTCATTTTATATTTTATCTTTATTTTTATTTTTTATTTTTGGTAGTGGTAAGATTTCATTTCCTGTCTTTTTTTTAAGTTCTAGATTTGACTAGATTACTGATGTTCAGGCTGTCTTATTATATTTCCTAATATAGTAATTTGAAGTTATGAATTAGTGTCTAGGAATTTTTATTTACATCCAAAAAGTTTTATATGTAGTATTTTAATAATCATTATTTTTAAAAATATTTACTACTCTCTATTTTTCATTTGTTTTTTGAAACAGTAATTGCATGCTAGTTAGAAACATGCTCGGGAGATTTTCAAGTATTTGAGGATAGTCTCTTTATAATTTAGTTACTATATCTAACAATTCTACCATGACGAAAGTACTTGCTTTGAGATTTCAATTTTTGAAATGTTGAGAATTACCCTATTTCCCCATTTATGGCCTGTTCTTGTAAATATTACCAAATATACTTGGAAAAAATGTTTTCTAATTTTAAATTTTGAAACTTACTTTATAACCTAGGATTTGATTCATTATACAAATGTTCAAAATATATTTGAAATAATATGTCATCTGAAGTTGTTAGACAAATTACTCTATATATATCAAATGCATTAATTTTGTTAATTATTTAGTTCAAACATTTTTATTGTTATTGTTATTTTACATTGTAAGTTTCTAATAGAGAAGAGTTTCAGAACTCCCATTATAATTGGCATATATATCCTTGCATTTCTATACAAACACAATTGTTACATATTTGTGGTGAAATGATCCTTTTATGTTCAGGGAATTTCTCTCTTCATTGTTGGTAATGACTTTGCCTTGTCATCTATTTTGTTTTAATATTATTATAACGGTTAGCTTTCTTTTCATTAGTACTTGCATAGTATGTGTTTTCATTCCTTTCACTTTAAAGCATTCTGTATCCTGTTTTAAATATGTCTTTGATAAGCAGCACACAACATTTTTATTGTGTTTTTGTTTTTTTAAATAGGGTTAAATAATAGTGTTAAATCATTTTGTATTGCCATAACAGAATATTTGAGATTGGGTAGTTTATAAAGAAAAGAGATTTATTTGGCTCACAATTCTGGCAACTGAGAAGTTCAAGATTGGGCATCTTCAACTGGTGAGGGTCGTAGGCTGCTTCTTCACTCATGGTGAAAAGCAGAAGGGGAACAAGCGTGTGCAAAGAGATCACATGGTGGGAAAGGAAGAAAGAGAAACTGAGGAAGTCAGATTTTTTAAAATTTCAATAGATTTAGGGATACAAGTGTTTTTGTTACACGGATGAATTATAATGTTGAAGTCAGGGTTTTCAGTGCATCTGTCACCAGAAAACTACATTGTACCCAATAGGTAGATTTTTATCCCTGACCTCTTCCCACTCTATGCCCTTTTTAGTTTTCAGTGTCCATTACACCACTTTATGACCATATATATCCCTCATTTAGCTCCCACTTATAAGTGAGAACATGTGATATTTGTTTTTCATTCCTGAGACACTTCATTTAGAATAATAGCCTCCAATTCCATCCAAGTTGCTGCAAAAGACATTATTTCATTCCGTTTTATGGCTGAATAATACTCCATGGTATACATATACCACATTTTCTTTACCCACTTATCAGTTGATGGACACTTAGATTGATTCCACATCTTTGCAGTTGTGAATTGTGCTGAGATAAACATTTGGGTATAGGTGTCTTTTTTTATAAAATGGCTTCTTTTCCATTGGGTAGATCCCCAGTAGTGGGATTGCTGGATTGAATGGTAAGTTACTTTTAGTTCTTTGAGGAATCTCCATACTGTTTTCCATAGAACTTGTACTAGTTTACATTTCTACCCACAGTGTGCAAGTGTTCCCTTTTCACCACATCCCTGCCAAAATCTGTTGTTCTTTGACTTTTCAAAAGTGGTCATTCTGAAAGGGGTAAGGTGACATCTCATTGTGGTTTTAATTTTCATTTCCCTGATGATATGTGATTTTGAGCATTTTTTCATAATTGTTTTCCACTTATCTATTTCTTTTGAAAAAAATCTGTTCATGTCTTTAACCCACTTTTTGATGGGTTTTGTTTTTTCTTGCTGATTTTTTTTGAGTTCTTTATAGGTTTTGGATATTAGTCCTCTGCCAGATATATAATTTCCCAGTATTTCCTCCCATTCTATAGGTTGACTATTTATTCTGTTGATTATTCTCTTTGCTGTGAAGAAACATTTTAGTTTATTAAACTAAAAAAGTTCCATTTATTTATTTTTGGTTTTGTTATATTTGTTTCAGGTGTTAGTCATAAATTCTTTGCATAGGATGATCTCTCAAATAATTTTTCCTATGTTTTCTTATAGAATTTTTGTGGGTTTGTAACAAACATAATGTATAGATTCCATAGAAAAATGAGTATATTCGTTTAAATCCTGGTTAAACTTAAATTTTCACTTTATACCACTCTGCACATTTTCAGAGTTTTTAATATTCTCCTGTAAAATATTCTCCTTAACAGTAAAAATTTACTAGATAAGTTTGTTTAATTTAAGTAACAAAGATAAGGAGAAAATTATATGATATTAGATACTTCAATAATAAACACAATGCACTACCCTGGTCAACATTTTACTAGAATAATTACCATCAAGAAATTTGTTTAGATAAAATATTTAGAAACTGTTTATAGAAAATATTCAGCTTTCAATTAAACTGGCGGTTATGTTTTAGAGTGATTGGAGATTCAGGAAACCATATGAAATAAGATAGTGAGGAGAAATAAGTTGGAAACTTGTTATGCTGTTAATCTTAAAGAGAGGTGACACTTTAGCCTAATTTTGGTTTCATCTGCATGGCTGTAACATAGCAAAGCCTGAAGGACCATTCCTATTCTTGATCTATTCTAGCTAATCCTCTTATGCTGCCCTTTGGGCACTGAATAAATTGCAGCTAATCTACAAACAACAGGAGGATCTATGCAATTTCAGCTTTCAGAAGCAAAGACAGAAAATTTTCTAGGGGGATGAAAAGTAAGGAATAATGAACACTAGTCCACTGGCTGATTTTTAAATAAAAATGAAACTATATGTTCAATCTACAGTAATTATGTTTCTGGGAGGAAAATCCCACAGAGATACATAAGTTTACTTTGGGCACAAATAAACCATATTCTATTGCCTAAAATATTGAAGGAAGAAACAGTACAATTTAAAGAACTGACCTTTGATGGATTGATACAGATATCATTGGTGGGGTTAGGTATCAGAAATTTCTCCGAGATGGCAAGGATCTGTCTTCATTAAGAAGAACTACTCACATTAAATTTGACAGCTGGCATAAAAGTTTTCTAAATCAGAGAAGAAATTGCTCAAGAACCAAGTGTCTGCTACCATTAAGATTGTTTGCCTCTCCTATCCTACCCACCTCTGGATCAGGATGACTGCACTAGCCATTGGGCTACAGTAATAAGATCTAAGTAAGACAAACACTCTACAAGAATGTGAGGATATAGATTGTCAACTTTTTGGAACACATTCTTTTCATCTGTTTGTTAGTCATCTCTACCCCTTTCTCTTTTTCTTCTCTAAATTGCCTAGATATATTTTTTTGCCCACTTTCTAATGAGAAATTTGGCTTTTTAATTGCCTATTGATGTGTGAGATCTCTTTATATTCTTAGAATATTAAATAGCCATCTGACATAAAGCTGCAAATAATTTTCCTTCATTTACTTTTAGCCTGTTAATAACGCTTATTATGTTTTTGCTCATAATGCTGTTTATGAATTTCTATTTTTTACAAATGCACAGCTATTAATCACTTTCTTCACAACTTCTGCCTTTAGTAACTTGTATAAATGTTTTCTTACCACTGAGCTTATATAAATATTCATCTAATTTTTTCTAGGGAGATAAATATTAATCTCAATTTTTTCAGAATGTTTTCTCAACTCATTTATTTACATTTAACCTTTAAATCTGTTTGAAATTGCTTTTGAATGAAATAGGATAAAGTTCTATGTTTGTTTTTTAAGGGCAGACAATTATCAATCATAGAGAATTTTTTCATCTATGATTTACAATGTACCATTACAGTATGCTAAAAGTATTTTGGTTTTGTCTGAACTGTTCTGTTTTATTTTATTGTTTCTCCTCATGTATATACTAGAATGTTTAAAACTACTGAAGTTTTAGCATGAGTTTCAGTATTTGATGATAAATATTGTACTTTCCTTTTAGTTGTCATTTTTTGTTGAGGTATAATTGCTATATGTTAAGTAGAACATATTTATAATAAACAACCTGATGAGTTTGAAATATATAAAGATCCATAAAATCATCACCACAAGGACAATATATCCAGCCACATTAATCCTCTCCCTTTCCTCCCAACATACCTATCCAAACCATAGGCAGAGTTTTAACTGCTACCTGCCATTTGAGTGAAATTGACATATGCTATTAACATTGATGGTAACTCTTGGTAAATAAAAAGTTTCCCTGTGACTTCTAGCTATAAAAATTAACCTCTCATAAATAAGTTTTGCAATTCCATGTAATAGTCAAAATTCTGAATTTTCTTAAGATTAAAACTCCTGTGCTCCAGCTCTGACCTGCTTGCAGAAGGAAATGAACACATATCAGTTAGTTCTCCACTGGGATTGAATTTGAGGTGTGCATTACAAATAGAGATACTTTAGCAAGGTATGGACTTGAGCTTCATCACTTGGGAAGAAATCTCAGATCTGACATTTACTAACTCTGTGATCTTGGGAAATAGTAGTCTTATTAGATTGTTGTCTGAGTTAAGTGAGTTTTTATATATATAGCACTCTTCAAGCACATAGAAGAGTGCTTGAAACATAATAAGAATTACCTATAAAATACTTATATACTAGCTTTTTTCCTTGTGAATATCACATCTCCTTGCTAGCAAGCTCTGATACTTACCCACACTAGGGTGGGAGTTGAGTTTGGGGAGGAGGGAGAGAAATATTAGCACAGGAAACATCTGTAATGTAAATCAGTTTGATGTTAATTTCTTCTGTCCATGGTAGATGTTAAAAGCTGACTTTTGCTCTCATGGGGTCTTTATGAATTTTTTAGTGGGCATGTAACTAAGGCTTTCATACTGTACATTCTTTGATACAGGGAAAAATACATCTTGTCAACGTGGTCCTCACACAACTTCTGGGCATCCACCATTAATTCCAGCCTCTTTTCCTCATGGTATTATTTCCCTTCTTTTTTTTACTGTTTTGTAAAGTAATCATAATGACTCAAGACTGGAATTCTTGCTTGTTTAGCCCAAATTTAGTCATCACAAGCAAATCTATTTGACCTGGAGACCCTGGAAGTGCAATAATGTCCCATGTAGCCCTCTGCTTTTCTGTCATAGACCATCTTTGTCAGCTGTTCACCTATAGAATTTTGTCCATCATATGTCATCCATCTGTTAGTCCATCTGTTGTCCTCTAAATTGCAGAGGCTACATCAGCTATTCAGATTGTCTCACTCATGTTCTTCTCTCTTGATGTGAACCAAGCAGAGAGCATCTCTGGCTGCTCCACTGTACCTTGAATGGGCTGGATGTGGGAGATCTACACCACAAATCCTTCCATAAAAGGTTCTCAATTTTCCAATTCTTTTCTCAGTCTCTTGTGTGCTGGAAATGCATTTTCAGCTACAGGTCATAGTTTTGATAGACCTCTTCTGCTACTCTTGCTTATATCATCTGACACCTCAGTTGGAATATAAGGATAGGTAGCCTCTATTTTCTTGGGACGACAGCAAAAAGAGAGGTAAAAGAAGTGCCATTTAGCATATTATTATATAGATAATCAAATTTGTATTCCATAAAAATGATAAATTCAGTGGAAGCATTATTAAAATAATATTTTGAAGGATTTAATAAATGTTATAAGATTTAATTTTTTATCCAGTATCTAGCAAGTGCTTCTATTTTCTATGCACAATGAATAGGGGAAAATGTTTCTCTTAGGAAGCAGAATTATAACACACTAGCTAACATTTATTCAACTGTTTTATGTCTTATAATGTAGGAGGCTATACTTGTTATAAAGAGCATCATAACTGTTAGCTTCCATTGACAAGGCATTCCTATATTGCTATCCTAGACCAAACACTGTTCCAGGGCCATCAGCACTAACAGCTATCAATGCTAATATTCCAAATATAAGCTCATAATAGTGCCTTTGCATTTTTTATGAAGAAGCAGAAATATTAGGCACAAGCTCCTTTAAGGGTGATCATGAAATGACAATACTAGTGTTACTTGTTTTCTTGTCATTTGTACTGATTATGAGCAATCAGTTGCTCAGTATGGTGGAAAACAATAGGCCTGAGACACATACAACTGCTTTGCTGAAATACAAAATGCATGGCTGTGGTTTTGTTTAATATGGTAGGCTTTAGCAGATCTGCCATATGTCAATCTTGTTTAGCACTGTGACTGGAGAAAAAGAACTAGGAGTCAAAACTCATGTTACCATTTAAATACCATCTTATGAGTAAATGTAGTTAGTTACTTGAGTAAAACGTATAAAATAAAAATATGCAAGCCAGAAATTAGTATTGTGCAAATATACACTCAATGTCTCATCATTCTAGTTATTTATGAATGTTACAGGATCGTAATGAACGATTATTCAGGGTAGGGTAGTGGCTCATGCCTGTAATTGCAGCTACTCAGGAGTTTGAGATCAGAGGATCCTTTGAGCCCTGTTAAAGTCCAACCTGGGAGACAGTGAGACCTCGTCTCAATATTAAAAGCAAATAATAAATGAATTAAATAAAATAAATAAATAATATAAACAATGGGAATAATTATTCATCTCTCAACTTCAAACTAAACTAAATCAAGGATTCAAGTAAAAGAAATTTTCATTTCATCAAGTATGTATCATTGCTAAGCACACATCTCAAAGTTAATTGTTTATAATCATTAGCTATTCATGAAATAAGTGAACTAAGTTTAATCTACCATCATCCCCCCGCCAAAAAGTACTTGATGTTCTCTGAAACAAATTGAATATTTCTTCTAAGATTTGTGTTTTCTTTATCATTTTATTCAAAGAAAGTCTTGAATAATGATATTAAGTTTTAAAAATAAATTCAAACTTAAGTAACATCCATTTGTTTGTCATGTGATTTGTCCCTAGTAACTACTGAAATTTACACTGTGACCCTCTACTTTGCCATTCTCAACCATTTCCCTGAGAAAAACCTGCTACACAAATTTAAAGCTTACTGCCTACATACACAACCAAATAACATCTGGGAGTCAGAGTAAATAATAAAATGACCTTTCATCACCAGGGGGAACATGTACCCAGTTTTGAACTTTGTAACCAAAGGGATATGGACAAGAAAATTAAGGTATGGAAAAGAAACTGAGAGAATGAAAATAACGTTCATGAAAAAAATGAATGGAACTAGAATCTTTAGCTGAGTCAAGAAAATGTTGAAGGGTCATCTAATAATGTGGAGTTTTAAGTACTAAAGTCTTTTTAGAAAGAACGATGAAAACAAAGTTTTACATCTCTGTTAAGGAAAAATAATAGAGGCTCAATTCATAATTTGTAGAAGAAATTACTCATAATGAGACTTGGAATTATTGACACAATGGGATTTGGGAATTTATTGCTTAAAAAAGAAAATTCCTTATTCTGAGGTGGATGTGTCTCTGCATATAGATTGGGAGCTGGGATATTAAACAACTTAAGTACAATTTTTTTTTCTCTGTGCAATTTGTTCCATGAACTTATATAATTTTCACCTTTAAATAAGAGCCATATTGTTGCTTTTTCTCTTCAAATTATTCCATTCTATTTTTTAGAAGATCTAATTTTCCACCCAGAACTAAAATATTCATTCTATGTGTATTAGAGCATGTATGTTTATTTTAGTATTTAATTATTAATAGTTTCCTTCATGGAGAAGTGTCTAAGTAACTTATACGCAAAAGACTTTTTAAATATACATAGTATTATATTTTATCAACTCACATTTTTCACAGCAAATGTCACAAAGAAATGTCAAATATCTTGTTAGATATATATAATATGTCATTATTATCACAATGACTAATGACCTTGACTAAAATATAATTCTGGAGAATTCATTTTTGTTACAACAGTTCAGGTGAAATAGTTTCCTTAACACTTCAACCTCAATTATCATTATATTAAAATTGTATTTTTGACTATGCTGAATCTTACACGCTCTTCCAAGACCTATCTATTTGATACATATTTTTTTTTTATTTGGGGCATTAACACTTATTTAAGATCATTCAAGTAGAATGGAATTCTTCTAGCATTTTAAAAATGTTTTGAAAGGAAAGTTCTTTCTCTCTTTAAATTTAAGACTCTCAAAAACATTTTTAAGAAAAATTTAGTGGCATATCAATTAATCAGAATTCAACTAAATAGAACATCAACTCTTGTTTGCAAAATTGTTTTAAAAAAGAGAAAAATGGGGAGAAGATAAACTTATAATCTACCAAAAATGTTACCCATAGTTCAGATTAAAATGAATCACATATACCTACTTCATCTGTATTATAATGGAAGTTGATGTTTAAATTATGAGCCTGAATAGAGTATAATCTCTAATATTAAAGAATGCTTGCATTATCTTCACTTTATTACTCTTACTAATGCAGAACGTAGACTAAAAACATTTTGGAACATTTAAAACATGAAGAGATTCTATGTAAAAATTCCTCAACTTCAGCAGAAAATGAAATTGAAAAAGAACATTTAATCCCTTAAGCGTTCTGGTTAACTAAGGCTACATTATATCAGAGTCTAGCTTTAAAATATCACTAATATAATTTATATTTCCATTGTAAGAATAAAACCATGGTTCTTAAGTTTCAAATGTTCTTTTTCTTCCCATTTATGCTTTGTAAATGTTTTCAAAACTTTAGTTACCTCCATACAAGCCTGAGAAAAAAGGCCATCAAATATATCCTTTAGATGATCAGGAGCATAATACAGCTGTTTGGACCATCAGCCAGTAAGGGTGATACTGGATAGGCCTAGAAAGACTATCACTTGGCTAATCCATCTTCCCCCAGCTTCTCTGGACATCTTTGCCAGTCTCTGGGGTAAAAACAAAAGAACTAATAGCCTTTCCTCTACTCTACCATCGTTCTGTGTTTCTAATTTGTTTGTTGTAATCTACTTCGGAAAGAAAATCAGATTCTTCATACTCCATCTTAAATAATCAGATTCATAATGGAAGTTTTATGGTATTTCTAAAACTCATAAGTTGTGAGCCAAATTCATGAGCTTTGCATCAATATCTTTCTTGGCTACTCAGAGGTATTGTTTCCTGTTAGTTTAACATGTTCAAGAATTTTGGTATTGTTAAACTAATGACTTTTGAAACCGGAAGTTATTACTCTATGTGTTACTTCTTGGTAGACTGGTCAATTTCATAGACATAGTTTCTGTGAATGACTTCCTAATTGAAAGCTATAACTTCCAAATAAATAGGTTATTTACTTTTAAATTGTTTATTGACAATATGCTTAGAGATACTAAATTGAAAAATATGCTTGATCTTGTTTTTGAATGGCAAGAAAAGAGTACATTAACAATAATATATCCATAAATTCTAAGTTAGAATAGAGGATAAAAACATCATGTGATACCATGGGATAAAAATGGCCCTGTATTGAGATAATGTTCACTTTTGCTCAAATTCGGGCCATCCATGTAAATACTCTCAAAGTTGAAACCTATGCCATATGGCAACAATTTGACCAACTTGTGAGCAGGCAACTAGCCAGCCCAGCAGATGGACATGAGAGGATCCAGCCAAAGATACATTTGCTCCATGCCAAGCAGCTGTGAAGTATATATTAATATCACTAGAAATTCAAAACATCTGTCTATTTGGGGCTGCTGTTTCACCAGCTGGAAGATTGTAACAACTACCCAAGCAACCAATTTTTGAATGACTTTCTAAGTTATCAAATAAAATCTTTTATGGTTGAATGTTGAGATGAAGATAATTAGCCTTATTTTGAGCATTTTCCCTAAGTATTTCTAAAGCTAACACCAAATGCAATTTAAGATTTATTTAGTTGCTTTCATTAATATAATGTTATTCTTACATGAATATAATGACTACATTCTTTCTGTTATCAAAAACTATTATTGTTGGAGGTAAGCACACTATAAACTTGACATAACAGATAATAGATAACTGAATGCATATTCCTCTTAAAGTGTTTTCTCAAACGTGTCCAGATTATCTACAGATGTCAGGGCCCACATATTCACTAAATTCACCAAATTAATCAAGAGCCATCAGCTATAATCACCTATCTGTGCCCAGCTCCAAATTTTATAGTGATGACCACTGGGAGGATAAGTGAGGCTGGGAATATATTAGACCCCTCCCTTTCTTTGTGTAGCCTTCAGTGAATTTTCTAGGCTTTTGCACCACTGAGAGCAGGGTCAATCTACTGTCCTCCCCCATTACTATTTTTAATATTTAAGGTAATCAAAAATAGTTCATCCTTTTGGAAATGGTTTGCTGGATGTAATTAACACATTTTAATAAATGCAGTATTTTTCCAGCTTTAATGAGGTATGATTAACAGATAAAATTATATATATTTAAAGTATACAACATGTTTTGATATATGTATACATTTTGAAATGATTACAACCCTCAAACTAATGAACATATCTACTACCTCACATAGTTAGTGTTGTGTGTGTGTGGGGTGAGAATATTTAAAATCTACTATCTTAGCAAATTGCAAGTATACAATACATTTTATTAACTATAGACACCATGCTTACATTAGGTCTCCAGAACTTATTTACTTTATAACTGAAAGGTTATATCCTTTGACCAACATCTTTGCATTTCCCCTATGGCGTTGATAACTACCTTCCTATTCTTTAGCTTCTAACAGTTTGACTTTTTTAGATTCCACCTATAAATGAGGTCATGTACTATTTGTCTTTCTGTGTCTGGCCTATTTAACTTAGTATACTATCCTCCTGATTCATCCGTGTTGTCACAGATGACAGGATTTCCCTCCTTCTTAAATTCAAATAATATGCCATTGTATATATCTCTAGTTTCCTTCAGCCAGTTATCAGTAGACTGATTCATACATTGTTTCTACCTCTAGGTTATTGTGAATAATTCGGAAATGAACATGGAAGTGCAGATTATCCCTTTGAGATAGTGCTTTAATTTCCTTTGGAAATATTCCAGAAGTGAGATTGCAGAATCATAATATAGTTCTATTTTTCGGTTTTTGAGGAACCTCATACTGATTTCCATAATGGCTATACTAATTTACATTCTCACCAACTGTATATGAAGTAGCTTCCCTTTTCTGCTCATGTTTGCCAACACTTATCTCTTGTATTTTTGATAATAGCTTTCCTAACAGGTGTGAAGTAATATGCCACTGTAGTTTAGATTTGTATTTTCCTGTTGATTAGTGATGTTGAGCAGCTGTGGGACATTTTTCTGTCTTCTTTGGAAAACTGTCTATTCAGGCTCTTTGCCCATTTTTAATCAGATTATTTACATTTATTTTTGCTACCAAGTTGTATGAGTTCATTATATATTTTGGATATCAACTCCTTATTAGAGATATGGTTTGCAAATGTTTTCTCCCATTTCATAGATTGCCTTTTCATTTAATTGATAGATTTTTGTGCTGTATGAAAACATTTTAGTTTGATATATTCCAACTTGTATATTTTTGCTTTTGTTGCTTGTGGTTTTGGTGTCATATCCAAAAAATCATTGCCAAAACCAATGCCTAAGTGCTTTTTTCCTATGTTTTCTTCTAAGTGTTTTGCAGGTTCATGTCTGACATTTATGTCTTTAATCAATTTGAGTTGATGTTTGTGTATGATAAGGGTCCAATTTCATTCTTTGCATGTGGATATTTCGTTTTTTTAAACATTTATTGAAGAGACTATCGTTTCCCTTAATTGTGTTTTCTTGGCAACCTTGTTGAAAATTAGTTGGCATATATGTCCTGGGCTCCTATTCTGTTCCATTTGTCTATGTGTCTGCTTTTTACGTCACTACCATGGTGTTTTGATTACTATAGCTTTGCAAAATGTTTTGAAATCAGGAAATATGGTGCCTCCAGGTTTGTTCTTCTTGCTAAAGACTGCTTTAGCTATTCAGGGTCTTTTGTGGTTATACATAAATTTCAGAATTTTTTTTTTTTGCGTGTGTGTGAAAAGTGCAATTGAGATTTTGATAGGAATAGAATTGAATCTGTAAAATACTTTGGGAGCTGTGGACATTCTGACAATATGAATTCTTCCAACCCAAGAACATAAGATATCTTTCCATTTACTTATGTTTTTATTCATTTTTAACAATATTTTGTCAGTGTACAAATCTTTTACCTCCTTAGTTAAAGTTATTCCTAAGTCTTTTTTTTATTTTTTATTTTTTTGAGTCAGAGTCTCACTCTGTTGCCCGGCTAGGGTGCCGTGGCGTCAGCCTAGCTCACAGCAACCTCAACTCCTGGGCTCAAGCGATCCTCCTGCCTCAGCCTCCCGAGTAGCTGGGACTACAGACATGCATCACCACGCCCAGCTAGTTTTTTTTCTATATTTTTTTAGTTATCAAGATAATTTCTATTTTTAGTAGAGATAGGGTCTCACTCTTGCTCAGGCTGGTCTCAAACTCCTGACCTCGAGCTATCCTCCCGCCTGGGCCTCCCAGAGTGCTAGGATTACAGGCGTGAGCCACCACACCGGGCCACTTTTATTATTTTTGATACTATTGTAAATAGGATTGTATTCTTAATTTCTTTTTTTGGATAGTGTTTTGTTGGTATGTAGCAACTGATTTTTACATGTTGATTTTGTATCTTCTAACTATACTGAAATGTTTATTAGTCTTAAAAGTTTTTTGATGAAATCTCTAGGATTTTCTATATATAAGATCATGTGATCTGCAAATACAGATAATTTTACTTCTTCCTTTCCAGTTTGGATGCCTTAATTTTATTATTATTATTTTATTATTTGCTTAATTGCTCTGGCTAGGACTTTCAATGCTGTGTTGAATAGAAGTGACAAAGCCTATTACGGGGGGTGTGGGAAGGCAGAGTTCCTACCAAATATTCAGGTGGACAGAAGTTTTTCTGGAACCATAGTTAAATAGGGCTGAAGCAAGATTATTGGTTCACTTCATGGTATGCAGTAGAATCCACACCAGCAGGCCCCTTAACAACAGCAAAATGGGGTGAGGTTTGGCTCGGCTTGTATCAGGTCTCTGAACAGATGCTCACTGGGTCTCACTGAGCAGGCAGGACTAAGAACAGGGCTGCAGCCAAGACAGAAGGCTGCTTTAAGATCTGCAATCCAGTCCACAACCAACAAGCCTGTTACCAGTGGCACATGTCTGCCTGTCCCTGTGCAGGCAGAACTGACTTTGAACTGGTGGTAGAGCAGAGGTGGAAACAGATCACAGGGTCACTTTAGGATCCACAATCAGAGCCACAGCCTATGAGCCTGTTACCAGGACACAGATGAGTGTTGCTCCTCCTGGGTTCCTTGATAGTTGGGGTTAGTTGAAGGACTGCAGCCAAATGTGTCTGGAGCTGAGTCCACAAGGAGATGGGGTTGGTTTGGGTGTCCAGCCAGGAACACTGTCAGTGACCCTGCCACCTGGGTATGAAATTGCCTTCTCAAAATATTCCTCCTTGGTCTTGGGCTCCACCCAAGTTTCTCAACCTCCTATCTGGATCTCAAAACTCCAACAAAGGTATTTTTGTCTATAGATTCTGAAAAATTATTGTTTCTGTGCAGGGGTGAGGCAGTTGGATACCAGCAGCCATGTTGCTGACATTACCTAACTTCAGTTTTAATGTGTTTGGGTTACCACATTATGCTATAAAACCCTCTCAACCCACGGCAACTAATTTTTTCCCCATGATGAAGAAATGGGGAAGTGAGAGGGAGAGAAAGTAGAAAATAGAGAATTCCCTTTCCTATTCCTTATAGCTACTACATCTCTGTTGCACATCCGTCACTCACCCTCACAGGCAAAGCAACAGGGCATGACTATTTAGGATTGATGGAAAGATCTGTTTTTACGTTCATAGCTTCACAGCTATGAGTTGAGATCCTTGCAAAAGCCCTCCAACTCTGTTGCTAGATGGATATTTCTAGACTCAGCAGAGAATCTTTATGAAACACCGCAGAGTCTTGTAAGTAAGACAATGTAGGCAATGACTTATTAGATTTAGGTAGGACTACCACAGCCTAAACAGTGCCTGAGTGGAGAGGCTAGAATCTCAAGGTAGCTAACAGGTCTAGGAGCAACCTGGTCAGGTGACTTGAGAGGAGCAAGGTGAGCTTCAGATAAGATCCAAGCAAGCTAAGACTGTGAAAATCTGTAAAATTACCAAAAATAGTAAAGTAGCTACAAGATGGCAGATAGATATTTCAAAGTCCATGTTTCAGAGTCTTATTTGCAATGCTGGTTAGTTTTCTTTAAGGTTCATACTCAGTAATTAGCCAGACAGCTTTAAGTTTTAGGTAGGAGACTCAGTATCCATGACAGAAATCTGGTAGGCACAGAAGACTATTAACTTAATTCAGGTCCAAATTATGTTGGGACTAAGGGAATTATCTCAGGAGAGATTCAGTCATAATTCTGCTACTTACAGTCAAAAATAAAAGATTGGTTGATTTTAAAAAATCTGAAATTAGACTTGCTTCCTGGGAAGGTCAGGCTCTGAGCTAACAAACTCAGTCCTAATTCAAGGTCATCTGGCCAATCAGGCATAGCATAGTGTTCCAGAGGTATTAAACAGATTAGTATTTGGCCTGAGATAATTCTAAAAAAGAATTTGAAGGGAGAGTTTGATACGGGGCCATGGAAAATTTAAGAAAGCATTCTACTTAGAGATTCAAAAAGGCATTAATATAGGCATAAATATTGACTCAGCAAGTACAATGGTCCAGCTGCTAGCCTAAGGTTCAAGAATGGCTTCTGCTCCCTACAATGTAACCTGAAGAGAACAAGGCAGGGCTCCCAATTCTTAGAGCACTAGATTAGCTTTCATTGTAATAAAAACAAACGGAGCAACAAAGGACTCCAGAACCACAATACAAGTTAGAGTCCAGAGGACTAAGCAGATGATAATAATGTAAGACTTAACGTCAAATCCCACATTACTGAATTCTTCATCAACCTCTTAAGGCTAATGGTTATAGAAACTTGGTAAAGCCATATTGGAAAGTGAAACAGGTCCACTGATCTCAGTTGTTAGAAACAGCAGATTATAAAGATTTGGACTAAGTAAAGTCTAATATTGAAGATCATTATCACAATGGTTATGAAGACAATTATAGTTATAGGTGCTTTTCCTAAAGCTTTTTCTACTATTTGAGTCAAGAAGCCATTATTGAGTACTTTTCTATATTCAATGCATGATGACGAAGTCCTGTGGGCACTGCAATGCTACACGACTTTGTCAGATATATTACAATTAAAAAACTCAGAGTTTGGAAAGAAATAATGAAAGAGATTATGTAGCAGAACATCTGACATACTAAATTTTTTAAAATTCCATGAATAATTAGATATAAGAAAAATGAAGGTGTGAAAACTCACTTTGCAAAAGTATTACTATATATTAAAAATAAAACTCAACTAATTTTTACAAAACATTAATTTCCACCCATCTTTCTAAGGATATGTGAATTGAAAAATGGATATACATTTGATTTTACACTTGGATCACACAGAAATCCAGGCTTTTAAAACTTATACATTTAACAACCTAAGTGCCCATCAATACATAAGTGGATTAATAAAATGTGGTATATGTATAACATGGAGTTCTACTTATCCACAAAAAACAATGGTGATCTAGCACCTCTTGTATTATCCTGGATAGAGCTGGAGCCTATTCTACTAAGTGAAGTATCACAAGAATGGAAATAACAAGCACCACATGTACTCACCATCAAATTGGTATTAACTGATCAACTCTTATGTGCACATATAGTAGTAACAGTCATCAGGTGTCGGGCAGATGGGAGGGGGCAGGAGGGGATGGGTATATTCACACCTAATGGGTGCAATGTGCACCATTTGCAGGATGGACACGCTTGAAGCTCTGACTCAGGTGGGGCAAAGGTAATATACGTAACCTAAATATTTGTATTCCCATAATATGCAGAAATAAAAAAAATTAATAAAAAATAAAACTTACACATTTAAACCAAATTTCAAGGAAAATTGCTAGGCTTATATAATTTTCCATAATTAATGGGATTCCAACTAGGGGTACTGTTTTGATACTATTAGACAGTAAATGCCTCTCCAAGTATTGCCTGGGGGATAAATTCATAATATTACTATTTATAATATAGCTAGATAACTACTAAAAATATAGTGATTTCTGTCTTTTTCTTTTTTTTGCCCAATAAGATCTAGCTTATAAATTTTCTCACATGCAAATCTTTTTGATTACTTCTTTTCCCTAGGTGGCAGAGACTAACCCATTAGATAATCTGCTTGAATATTCTTACAGCAGATCTTCATCATATTCCTTGGCTATTTGACTCTATAGTCTAAGTCCTAAATTCAAATACTGCACAGTCTTTTTGTGATAGATTCCCAAAGGAAATGGAAATTCCAATTCCCTGATGATGGAGAGGTAATACAGAAGTAATATGTACCTATGTGTACGTGTGTGCATATGATGTATGTTTGTATAATATGTATAAATGTCACTTAATAATGAATACATTTCTACAAAGTGAGGGGAAATATATTTGGGTAAATTCAGCATAGTTATTATTTTTAATGAGCAGATTCACTGTTTGCTTCATCATTGGTGATAAGCCTCCCTATGGAAAAGCGACTTTGGCACCACCAATGTAAACAAGCTTGATACATTTCTTCAAATAGAATTCCTTGTACCCATCAATGACAGAATGTGTAGGAAATTTGTTTTATAGCTCAGTGAATTTCTGTGTCATCTTGAATTTTATGTCTCTAGATTCTTTTATTCTGCTTTTCAGATTGCTTTGCTTATTTCTGTAAGCTTATTGCAGCTCAGTAAAAGAAATTTAGTTTTTCAGTTAAGCTCAAGAGACCTGTTCTTATAAACTTTTCTCATCTTATCTTAATTCCTTAGGGGTTGGCTACACTTATTCATTGCTAAGGTATTATCAGGGGATTTTCATCTTTTCCAAGGGATATCAAGATACACATATTATGAGAAGTCGACAATAGTAATGGGAATAACTGTTATTTTATTATTCCAAAGCTTGCATGGAGATTACATTGTGTTTCTAATTATTATTCTGAGTACAACCTATGAGTCAAATATTTCCTTTTTATTTCACAATATTCTTTTAGATATATAAATTGTGTTAATATTCTATTCTACAGTTTCATCCATATAATCAAACTTCAATGAGTTATGATGATCTAACATATATTCCTTTATTCATCTAACGTCTTTTCTTTTGTTAGTTTTCTGTAATTTGGTTCCTTTAGAAAGTGAGCAAGATAAGGATAAAAACTGCTGCTTATGTAATGTAATTCATTAAAACTATGGTACGTTTTGGTGAGTGTGAAAATAATTATCTATGAAAAAGAAGATTTGAGAGTTATCGAGTGCATTGGTTACCCAAGCACTTTTGTTTCTCATTTCCATTCATACTTTATTTTCAGCATTGCAACTTAATTTAAATATATTCTAAATTTTAAAATGATTTTCTTTTCTATTATTTTAATAGCTACTGTAATTTTAGTACTTTGCAATTTTAATGGCTTGAATACTAAATATTTAATAGTTTTCAATATTAAATAAAACATTAAATTTTAAACATAATTTATAAGTTATATTTTACTTGATGCTTGAATACAGAATATTATAGGAAAAATGTAATTTGTCCAGACCACTTTATAGTACAGTGACTCTTCCACTCAAAAATAAAGAAAATTATACTTGCTATATAATTTTAGGAAAACTTTTATAATATGCATTATTAAAAAAAAGACACATACAAGAGATTGAGAGGACAAGCCACAGACTGGAAAAAATATTTGCAAAAGACACATCTAATAAAGGACATTTATCCAAGATAAACAAAAATTTTAAAAACTCAACAATAAGAAAACAAACATTCCAATTTAAAAGTATGCAAAATTATTACTCCCATTTTATAGATGAAGAAACTGATGATTGAAGGTTTAAGCTTAAGCTCCCAAAGGTCAAATAGTCAATGTTACAAACATGAAAATCAAAACATTCATATTTTGCCTTTTAAAAAAATTTAAAAAAATAAAAATGGGCAAAAGACGAACAAATGTCTCACCAAAGAAGATATACACATAGTAAGTAAGCATATGAAAACATCATATGTCATTAGGAAATTGGAAATTAAAGCAACAATGAGATACCACCATATACCTATTAGAATGGCAAAAATTAAAAACGCTGAAAACAACAAATGCTGGAGGGGATGTAGAACAACAGGAGCTGTCAGTCATTGCTTGTAGAAAGGTAAAATGGTACAGCCACTTTGGAAGACAGTTTGACATTTTTTACAAAACTAAACATTCTCTTACTCTGTGATCCAGCACTCACACTCCTAAATATTGATTCAAAGAAGTTGAAAACATGTCCAAATAAAAACTTGCATACGAATACTTTTAACAGATTTATTTATAATTGCTAGAATCTTGCAAGCACATAAGACATCCTTCAGTAGGTAGTAGATAAATAAACCATGGTACATCAGACAATGGAATATTATTCAACACTATACATAAATGAGCTATTAAGACATGAAAAAAACATGGAGGACACTTAAATACATATTATTAAATGAAAGAAGCCAGTTTGAAAGGCCTATATATTTTATAATTCCAAGTATATGACATCTGTAAAAGATAAAACTATGGAGATGGAAAAAAGATTAACCCTGCTTTCTCAGGGTTAGTGGGGAGGGAGGCATCAATAGAAAGAGTACAGAGGATTTTTAGGGCAGTGAAAATACTCTGATGACATAATGGCAGTTACATATGTTTGTCAAAAAACATAGAACATACAAGACCAAGAGTGAACCCTAATGTAAACTATGGACTTTGGTGATAATGAGTCACTGTAAGTTCATTGACTGTGAGAAATATACCACAATGTTGTAGGATGTTTAACAATATGTGTGGGGGGATGGAGGTATATGGAAACTACATGGAATTTTTCTCAGCTCAATTTTGCTGTGAACCTAAATTGCTCTAGAAAATAAAATGTATTAATTAAGAAGAACCAAATGCAATTATACTTTAACGTCTTCATCATCCCACTGTGATAATTATAAAAGTCAAGGAAAAAAACCTACTAGGAAACAATACAGATATACTAATTCATTCAATATGAAAGAGAAAGCTCAACATTATTTAAAATTTTTGTTAGCTTAATATCGCCACCCCCAGAAATATTTCTTGAGCTCTTTTATATGTTAAATAGTGCCTTTTCTCCTCAAAAAAATAACCAATACATTGAAATCTTAACCCTCAATACCTCAGAATGTGACTTTATTTTGAAATAGGGTCATTGCAGATGTAATTAAGATGAGGTCACACTGAAATAAAGTGGGCTCCTAATTTAATATTCCTGATGTTCTTATAAGAAGTCAACCAAATGAAGAGAGATACACACAGGGAAAATGTCATGTGGCAACAAAGGCAGAGATTAGACTGATGCATCCATAAATCAAAGAACATCAAAGATTATCAGCAAACAACCAGAAGCCAGGAAGAGGCAATGAAGAATTCCCTACAGGTGAGAGGGGGAGCATGACCCTGCCAACACCTTGATTTTAGACTTCAAGCTTCCAGAACTGTGAGACAATAAATGTCTGTTGTTTTAAGCCAACTAATTTGTGGTACAGTCATGTATCACTTAATGACAGAGATACATTCTGAGAAATGCACTGTTAGGCGATTTCGTCATCGCGTGAACATCATAGATTGTACAGTACTTATACAAACCTAAAGGGTGCAGCAAAATACACACCTAGGCTATATGATATAGCCATTACAAACCTGTACAGCATGTTAGTATATGAATACTAGGCAATCATAACACAAGTCACTAGGCCATAGGAAATTTTCAGTTCTATTATAATCTTATAGGACCACCAACTAATATGCAGTTCATCGTTGACAGAAATGTCATTATGTAGCTCATGACTATGCATGGTTGTGGTAGCCTGGGAAGCTTATATAAGCCCCAGGCAATTAGGAGTTTCTGATGTCATATCTTTATAGGATCTTACAGATTACTTCTATTATATTTAGTACATTGCTGTTTAACCATCTAATCCCCCATTAGATTTTGTTGTGGCAGAATACTCTAGAAAATAGAAACCATATTCTAGGCAATTTTCCAGATATTTATGTATGTGTTGAATGAATGACTGAAGCAGCAATAAAAAAAAATATTCAATGTTCTCATAAGTAGTAAGTAACATTTATAAAAGACTTACTGCGAGTAAACTATTATTCTAAAATTTTGGTTCTTTTATCTCACCCAATCTTCAAAGAGTCCTGAATTTAATTTCTCCTACAAAATAAGGAGATGATTATGACTTTATTCCCATTTTACAGACTAGGAAACTGAAGATCAGTGAATTATGGAATTTGCAATTGTAGATCCACTCAAAATTTGAATTCAGATAGTGTAACTATACAGCCTGAGCTCTTAAAAACTATGTTATAGAAATGTAATGTCCATTTCCTTATTTTTTGTTGTACTATCTCCTCTGCGCTAAAGTGTATCTTCCATGAAGGCAGGAATTTTTATCGCATTTATTCACTGCCATATCCTTAATATCTATATCAGTGCTTGGCACTTAGTGGGTGCTCAATAAATATTCAATGAAAGAATCAGTGAATGGAAATGGAAATGAATAATCTTGGAATTACTTTCTAAGATGAAACAGTATAAATAAAATATTTTAAAGCTAAACATATTTGCCACAGTATCACTATATCTGGAGGTTCTGCCACATTACCTAGTGTTCAGGATATAGTCTGGTCAAAGGACTTGGATTCAAGTTGTGTATCAATTACTTACTATTTGTGTGAATTGTAAAAAGTTCTTAAATTTTCTGATTCTAATTTTTTCATCCCTACAATATAAATTTAAAATATAAATTTCATGAAGTTGTAAAAATTAAATGAAATGGTTATATGTAAAAGCACTTCTAAGTTGGTAAATACCATATGCATCATCAGTCAATATTTTTTATAGCATTTTCTTATAGTTATTTTATGAGCCATAGAATTTACTTAGTTCTCCTTCATCAAATACTCTCCATATGGGGCATACCTTTCTCAACAGAAAGGTATCTTGTTTGTGGATCCTCACAATGACAGTATGATGACTGCTTAACTAAAATTTGATTTATTTAGGAAGATCTATCTCTGAGTGCATTTCTATGACTACATAGTGGTGGAATTAGGTAAATAGAAGTCACTGCCCAGGGAACTTCATAATAGCCACGCTTTTTGTATTATATAATAGTCTAACTCAGATTTATCCTTTCATCTGTTATGACTCTCACAAAGAATTAGCTATCCAGAAGTATTCCATAAAACGCAAATATTAGCCACTATTTTACAGATAATACTGATTGGAATACTAGACAAATAATTCATTGTACAGAACTTTTTATTTTAAAGAATTTAGTGTATCCAAATAAAACTCATTTACTAGAACATGTACATGCTAGAACATGACATTATTTATATCTAAACTGATCCAATAGTAGAAATGAGGTAATGGAAAGAAAGGCTTTGGTTTTAAATCCTGGATATATCACCTTAGGCACCTTAACTGAAATATTTGAAAGCTATTAACCTAATATTGTTAGTATAAGCATAATGATACCTAACTTTCAGGAGTTTTCTAAGGATTAAATAAGAAAGTATGTGTAAATTAATCTATCATAATAACTATCCTATCAAAGGCATTTAAGTATCTTTCCCTTTTCCTCTCATTCCCTGCCTCATTTTCTTTAAATCTTATACTTCAAATTTTAATTATGCATGAACATGTTAGTTTTAAACACCTAAGTATAGATAATTTGTTTTACAGTAAAGGAGGAATCAAACAAAATGATTTGACTTAGAGCACTTTACCGTTCCACATTAATCTTGACCCCACCACCCCCAATTCTTACAATATCATACTTTTCAAGTAAACTTTATAGTTGCAAGCACTTTCACACATAATTATCTTCTTTCATTCTTACAACATCATGGAATATATATTCTAACTACTGAGATGAAGAAATCAGAGTTCAAAATTTTAAGAGGAGAAAGAAACAGGCAAGTGCTACTATGGTAAAGACAAGATACTTTTTAAAAGAGATACAAAAGCATCTGCCAGTGCATCTGCCAGCTTCTTTCAGTTCTACACTTCAGGTCTTTTAAATATGTGAAATAAATATTTAGATCATAAATAGCAACAGCTTAAACGTGATCGATGTTTAATTCTCTTTCTTCTAAAACAAGAGGTAAACAATGCTAAGTACTTTGTGCTTAACCATTGTTTGCCCAGGAAATTTCTTCATATGCAGAATTATAGTCCTAGATGATTGTTGAATTCCAGAAATCCTCTCTGAATTTTCATCATGAGTCGGAGGGAAGGGTGTCAGAATAGTATATATGCTAACTATTTATATGGCTTCCCTTATAATAAGCTTTCCTCAGCCCTACCTAATAATTTCTACTCATATTTTACTGTCCACCTTGAATTATAAGAGAGACTGGAAAATTGTCTTTTGAGAGGATACATTGCTCTCCAGAATAAAGTCAGAATCATACCACTAAGAAAGATTGTAGAGTAAATCTCACAAAAGCAACAAGAAGACGCTGCCTCAAGCAACCAATTTTTATTTACTTGAATCCTGAGCTATTGAAGTACTTGAAATGGTGACATGAGAAACTTCTATCAAATAGCATTAAGAGAAAGAGTATAGTTGACAGCTGCCACCCCAATCAGCCAAGTCAGGTACTACACTTCTGTGCATCACTGTGATTTATTATTCACCATTTAAGCTTCTTTAATGAAATTGACAGGAAAACTTCATTAACTTTTATTTAATTAACCTTATCTGATAATTAATTAAAAAATGTTTCTACCTCCATTTATAATTTAATTTCAGAGTTAAATAATAAAGTTCACTCTGATTTTCATTAGTCTGCCTCAATACAATTCAGTTTATTTAAAAATTTCTAGTAGCATATATTTGAAATTAAGCTATAACCTTTAATAGTTCTAGAATTTGAATCAATGACTTAACATTTGTTTCCTTGTTTGGTCATTATTGCCTTACTAGTTAGCAATTGTTAGTAGAGCAAAATACTTATCTAGAAATTATAATAGTGTTTAATAGTAATAATAGTAGTATAGCTATCATTTGCTGCTTGCTTACTATGTACCAGATATTTTATCAATCTTCACAAAAACCTTAAAAGTACTATTATAATCCCAATTATATGAATGAGAAAACCAAAGCTTAGTTAAGTAATCTGCCCAAAGCCACACATGTAGAATTGGGGCCAAGTTATGAATACAAGCGGACATATACCTCTAAATGCCATATGATTGACCAAAATTCCTGATACTGAATCCCTAGGAGAACTCTAGAATCAATATCTCAAAGTTTCCAGTAACATAAACAAAATAAATCATTATTTTCTAGGCCATACAGCTATGATATCTTATTAATCATAGGAAACTAAACTATAAACATCTGTGGATAAAATCTATTTTTCACAATAGAGTAAAAGATACAATTATAGAAGGATGTGAGGCAAACATTTTTTGTCATAAATTTCATAAGAACTAAAGAAATATTATCAGATTTCTAAATGATACTTACCAAGCCAAAAATGGGAATATTCTTGAACATAGCAGGTAGTTTCTTAAAAAAATTTATTCATATTAAATATTTTTGCAAGTTTAGAATTATTACTTATGCTTATCAGCACCCATCTATTTTTTAATTAGAGCTTAATGGTATTAATCAAGTAGTTATAATCTTTAATTAATTTTAATATGTATCATCAGTTTTCTTACATTTTTGCTATTTTCATTCTTGAGGTTTTTTGTCAGTCAATAATCATAACATAAATGTCTTTTGAGTCTTTTTTTAACATATAACATCTGAATGGTAACTGAGCCTGATGGAAAAAAGTTTTTTTCATTTCATTTCTCATTTTCTACTCAAGCTATTAAAACTGCTTTATCTTTATCTATCATTTATTGTTTAAAAAATTCTCTCTGCTTTTATTTTATTTTCCTATAAGTAAACATTTTTTTTAATTCAGAATTTTTCAAATGTCCTTACTTTGGATTGTGCGTGTATATGTGTATGTATTTCTGTATTTTTTTTCTTGTAATTATCTTGTAACACAGTGAACCATATCCTAAATCTGTCTTTGTGAGATTTGGAATATGTTTAACTGTTGTCACTAATATTTTATCCTATTAATATTATTTTATTTAAAATTCTTGTTCCATATTTTCACTTTGCTTATTTTATAATAGCTAATATTCATGATTATATCCTCATGCATGTTATCTATGCCTACTATCTCCAATCCGTTTTCTATGCATTCTGGAAGTGTTTCCCAAGTTTATTTGTGTTGTTAGTCTCCTATTTACTATCTCAAATTTTAGCTTCTGCATTGTTGAGTTCATTATTCTGTCTCATTATCTAATTATGTCTTCCTTTTATTTTAGTCTATTGTTTAAGAATAGATAGGCAATGTTCATAGTGGTTATAAAT
Source organism: Cheirogaleus medius (assembly GCA_008086735.1). NCBI lineage: Eukaryota > Metazoa > Chordata > Mammalia > Primates > Cheirogaleidae > Cheirogaleus > Cheirogaleus medius. Next base: position 32,736,417 of record VBSM01002121.1, on the reverse strand, counting down.
ATCTAGCAGCATATAAGGGAGTAACCTGCTAGAGATTCTACCACCAGAGTCATGTTCTTCATAAGTAAGGATAAGACAAGGCATGTGAATAGATTTTTCTTGGTAATTTCAGTATAAGCTAGTTGTGTTTAAGATTTTTTTTTTATTCAAGACATTTATATTCAGCACAGTGCCTTTAAAGTCCAATTCTCTTTGATAGCAACATGTAAAGTGGGAACTAAATTGGTGTACATAATTTTATGTGCCATTTTTAATATTTTCCATTTATACTATTAACCATTTTTACTATTATTTAAATTAAAAGGAACAAATTTTTATGGTTGTCTATCAGAAAAAAATTAAATATGTACTCTTTAATGGGGTAAAGTCCATAATTTTGTTAGATTACCTTCTTTAACTGCTTTAGAAAAAAATTAACAATCGCTTTCAGCTGTATGATTCTCAGTAATATTGTGTCTTGGTTTTTCAAGAATTATGGTGACAGAAAGAATCAATAGAGATAATCTGGTCTAAACCCTATCTCTTAAACTAAAATCTCTCCGATAATAAGTATTTGTGTGTGTATTTCAAATTTGTGAAAGTATATCAGACTCATTCAGGTGTTCCTTAAAAACAGAGATGCTCATCTCTTCCTTCAGAGGTCTTGACTCAGAAGCCTGGATTAAGGAAGGAATCTGCATTTATCCCAAGTAGCCAAGCTGATGTTGATACATCTGGTGAACCTAGACTGATTTATTGAATCTTCACAGATTGCCTAGTATTGTATACAATGACATAACTAAAAAACCTGAAAAGATGATTTTGTTCAATCATCAATTCCACAAATATTTTCTGCTAATTTGTACAAGACAAATTTAGGTTACATAAAAGGCCTAGACTGAGTACTTTTTATAGACTGACAAAGTGCAGGCCATTATCCTGATATGCAATTTGTTCAAATCAGTCACTAAATTACTTCCATCTTCATAGGACTACTCAATCTAATTTCTTCTTCATATGACTCATTTTCTCAATTATTTCTTAAATTTCTTAAGTTTTATTATTTGTATATATGTTTGTATGTATCGTATTTAGAGTAATAGTAATTTATCATGATCTATATTTATAAGCTTATCATATATTATCAAAGATTTAGACCATGTAAGATTTTAGGTCTTCTCTAGTTTTAAAATAGTCAATAATTATAGTGAGTGGGTAGGAAAAATAAATTATCAATCTCCTAGCTGATTTTTCCTCAAGCCTTTTTAAAATTCTTTTTAGAAATCTATTGTTTCAAAATCATACCTCTCACAATGAGAAATAAACTAAAATAGTCTTTGGAAGCTCTCTAAAATAGTTGTTAAGCAACAAAATGAGGAGAAATGTGATTTTGGAGAAACAGAGAAATTCATTAAGAGATGCTCTGAGTGGATAGTTGAAATTAACTGGCATTTAAATGTTGAAAAAAAAGATATTGACTTTGACTGAAGTTATTGAAGGATCTAATTCACATCTCTTCTTTTTGGCAAATTCCATTTCAAATTGAAGCATACATGTAAATTTCTAATATATGTGAATGATGCATTGAAATGGCAGACAATAGAACAGTTGTGCTTGTCTTTCAGAGCAACTGATATGCATCCTGAAGAAGCCCAGCACAATTGGAGGTGCACCTAATGCTGTTGAGAGCAATTCACTTAGGCCTAAGCTCAATTCGGAGACTTGAATATTTATACAGAAATCTCATCCTGGAGTCCCTCCTTACTTTGCTTCCAGAAGCTTATATCAATGTCTATAAGAACAACATACTTCCAAAAATGCCTAGTTTACATGGGCAAGGGGTGAAATTGTGTCACCTTGTATGATCTGTTATTTTTAATTTATTGTCTAGTGTTGTCATGGAAATATATAGCCAAGTGAAACAGAAAGTTATTTTAGAAATTTTTGAGGTATTATATCTATGGATTCTTAGGGTACTCCATTTATATTTGCTAAACATTTTTTCCATAAAGATACAGTGAAAACCTAAACTTCATCCATGAAAGTTAATTAGAATTTTTATTTAAGAGGCAATTACAGGACACCTAACATAATCTGTGACGATAAACCATAAATATATATTCTGCGAGGATAATATATTATTTTGGGACTTCACACTTCATGCAGCTAGAAAATGTTAAGTGGTAAATAAAATAGATGTGAAGAATTGATATTAGTCTTTGCCTGACTAATCATAATAAAAATATATGTTTACATATTATTTAGTCTAGTTAAAGATCCACAAAATATATTTTAAATATAAAATTATTGAATTAATTTCATAGCACAAGGGTAACAATTCTCACAATAAAAAATAATATTTTTCACCTGATGGTGTATTCTAACTCTACTTCCTTGAAAGAAGTCTTAGTGTTTCTGTACAGGTCTCTTCCTATTCTCTGTCATAAACCTACATAAATTTCTAGACTGACAAACTGGCTCTTGTTCATATGGTACTGCCTTGCAGCTATGCACTCTAATTAGTCAAGGTCATTTAAATACATTTTGCATGATGCACCTAAAGCTCAATGTGCCATTTTGTGTATTTATCAAATTACTAATCAATATGCTACACCACAGTTACCACCAGGCTTTCAGCTGCCAGAGAATGCCACATGAATTAAAATTGTCCAAGCTGTCATCTGCATAAACAAAATTAGTGTATGCCATTATTTTTCATGGTACAGAGCAAAGGAATGTGTTCTAAATAGAAAGGATCACCATCAGTATTTTACTTAAGCTTAAAATGCTTGATTTTAAACTTTAACAAACCTAGTATTAAACTGGCTTCGATTTCACTTTCTTTCTCCACATATTACCTCCACTGTATTGGTAAAGTAATTTATTCCATCCTCTGTGGAGAGCCGGGATCTTATTTGCCAGCATATTTATCTTTCCTGCCACTGCACTGTCATTCATCTGCAATCTCCACAGAGGACCAGACCTGTGCAGAATTGCAATTAGGATTGATTCAACTAAATCCAGGCCGCAGAACTAATGCTGACAGGGTGACCTCAAGAGAATTTAAGCTGCTGGGTTAGAAAACACATACACACACACAGAAAGAGAATGTGTAAATCCACGATTCATTAGGTTCTTCATGTACTTATAATTTGGACCAGAATAGACTTTTTTCCATTTTTTGTACTACAATGAAAAGATCAATGGCTTTTGAGCAATTTTGAAAACCTAAAAAAGGAGAAATCCATGCAAATCTCGATGTTGAAGCTTAAATGGCACTTTGTAATGAACAGAAACCTGATTTCCACTGAGGTTGTATATCTTAAGCTTTCTCTTCCATCTGTGTAGAAAGGAAATAGAATGCAAAGCAATACAGATAAAGTTGCTCTGCTCTCACACCCTTTTTGTGACAGATCGTTGGCAGTTTCATCATAATCACCAAAAGAGTATCACCTATGTGTCAGTTAAATAGTCTAATAGAATTTTCTAAATAATTCCTGGTTCAGTAGGACAGTTTTGTGGTTTCAAAAGGCAGTAGCTGCAAGCACAAGCAATAACCTAAGAGTTTTTCTGACCTATCATATATAACATGTCATATCAATCCTGAGTTTTTGTACTTTACATTAGGAGTCACCTATTATAGATGACCTGTCCTCATCCTTGTCACACAGTAGAAGGGAAGAAAGTTTGCCATTGGGGAATGAGTCAAACTTACTCTGTAAGGTAAAAAGGAAATTGGAAACGGATAATAACAGTAGCTGAGTAATCTTCTCTAAGTAGATTTTCTTTACGTTTTTCTCTCGGGAGACAGAATTTTGTTCTCCCAAAGGGATAATGTTGGATGTGTAAGAACAATTTGATTTAATCTAATAAGGGAAATGAGAACATCACAGAAAGCAAAATTCAATAAGGGAAAATCAAACTTTGCAAAGGGGAGGATTATATAGTTTGGTGAATAAAATAGGGGATGAGGTGTCAAAACTCTGTCATTCTTTTTCTTGCTTAACCAAGTCACTTCATGCAAAGGAACAAAAATAAAAGATGTCCTCCTCCCCAAAATATGGTGAAAGTCTAACAAAAAGTGTCATAAAGGGCATTAAGATTTTTAGTTTTATTTTTTAAAAGGGCACTGCAATTAATTTTGTGAAGGAAAGAATCATGAATTCCATTCTCCTCATATAAAGACCATATTTTTCCCTGCAGTGAAAGAAACTATAATAAGCAATCTTTCCTATCTTTCAGTCTTGGGTCAAGAGAACTGCTGAAATGGCAGCTGACATTTTCCATGGAATTTTAAGAATTGTTCATAAGAATTCAACAAGGAGAAGGTAAGATTTCATTGAATATCAGTGAAACTCTTTCAATGTGTGTTTACTGAAATCTTAGTTTTCAGACCTTTAAGTAAACAACAAACTCCACAACATACATCTTTCATATTCACAACAGCATCATACATATAAACACCTTCTAGAGAATAATGAGATAGCCTGTCTTTCGTATGCTATACTATTTACTCACATTAATTGAAAGCATGATTCTATTATTTATTATCATACTGCTTTCCATATTTTCTCACCACCAATAAGAAAAATTGCCTAGTAAATATGTGCAAATTTTTGTTCATATAATTGCTCCCTTGATATCTGAAGTAGCAAGAAGAGGAGGAAAGTTTAAAGTATCGATAAGTATTCTACAAAATCATAAAAGCAGTTGAAGAGGTACTATGACCCCACTTACAGAGGGAAATTATTTCCTGTTTCTGTTTAGAACTATTATACTGCTCTTATAAAGTATTCAGAAGTTCCACTAGAAGTGAAATTACAGAGCAGTTATGACACTCAAGCAGTTAAAATGATTAGCAAGAGAGAAAGAAAAAATATTCCATGAAGTATTTGCAGCAGTAGAGGCCCTACACAGTCAAAGTTTGATTCTCAGTTTTGCATCATAGAAGCTAAGTTTTATAACCATGAGATGATTTGGGATCTAGGCAAGTGAGTCACATTAACCAAACTCCCAGAACATTCATTTATACTCCTGAGTGCTACCTTTTTAAACAGAGAATATGGGATATACATGCTTAGTTAACAAAATGCAACAGTTTGTTTTTAATAACTCTATCATCTCAAAACTAAGATACCTGAAAAAATTGAACTTGTAAAGTAGTGATGTGTGTGTGAGGTCAGAGCAAAAGTAGTAGTTTAATAGTTTTGCCTGTTACTCGATTTCATCTATGGTAAAGCCTGAAGCATTTTTAATAGTATTACTGATCTGAAATAGCATCTGAATAAAGTCTGAGAAATACTATCCATCTTCAGTATTTCTTTTTATTCAACAAAATTTTCTATCATTAGAACATTTCCATATAATGGACAAGTTTTCATTATAGACTTTTTAATATTAATTATACTTCAGTTGTTGCCTTTCATCTTACAGACATTCTTTAAGGCCCTCATGAGATTAAATAAGAGACTCTAATCCAATCATAATTGTTAATTACTTGATAGCCTCTTTATGCCTCAGAAGCTTTTCTTAGGTGACTAATTTTATATACTTTACGTTAAGGGTTTTTATTTTTAACTTCTGATATACTTTTAAAATTGTAGGGTGTTCACACATTAAAACCTACAGACCACTGTGCACTGAGGACTACAAATATAATCTGTGTGGGTAGGATGGATGGAAAACTCCATAAAAAATTCTTATGCAATGATTGTTAAATAGCATTTATTTTTTCATTATTGATGATAAAAGAAATTCATGTTGCAACAGTTTCTTCTAGAGTTCTTATGGTTTCAAGACTTACATTTAAGTCTTTTATCCATCTTGAATTAATTTTTGTGAAGGGTGAGAGATATGAATCCTGTTTCATTCTTCTGCATGTGGTTATCCAATTTTCCCAGCACCATTTATTGAATAGAGCTTCTTTTCCCCAGTGTATATTGTTGTCTGCTTGTTAAATCAGCTAGCTGTAGGTGGATGGTTTTACGTATGGGTTCTCTGTTCTGTATCATTGGTCTATGTCTCTATTTTTATACTAATAGCATGCTGCTGTTTTGGTTACTATAGCCTTGTAGTATAGTTTGAAGTCTGGTAATGTGATGCCTCCAGATTTGTTTTTTTTGCTTAAGATTGCTTTGGCTATTCCAGCTTTTTCTGATTCCAAAGGAACCATAGAATTATTTTTTTCTAGGTCTGTGAAATATGACATTGCTATTTTGATGGGGATTGCATTAAATCTGTAAATCATTTGGGGTAGTATGGACATTTTAACAATGTTGATTCTACCGATCCATGAGCATGATATATTTTTCAATTTTTTGTGTGTCATCTGTGATTTCTTTCCTAAATGTTATATAGTTCTCTTTGTAGAGATCTTTTACCTCCTTGGTTAAATATATCCCTAGGTATTTATTATCTTTGTAGCTATTGTGAATGATATTGAGTCTTTGACTTTCAGCTTGACTGTTATTAGTATACAGGAATGCTACTGATTTGTGTGCATTGATTTTATAAACCGATCGGAGAGGGAAGGGAGTTAAAAAAAAGAAAAAGAAAAGAAAGAGATTTTATAATTTCAGACTTTGCTGAATTTATTTATCAATTTCAAGAATCTCTTGGTGAAATACTTGGGGTTTTCCAGATATAAGATTATATTGTCAGCAAAAAGTGATAGATTGACCTCCTCTTACCTGACTTGGAGACACTTTATTTCTTCCTCATGCCTGATTGCTCTGGCTAGAACTTCCAACACTATGTTGAATAGAAGTGGTGACAGTGGGCATCCTTGTCTTTTTCCAGTTTTCAGTGGGAATGCTTTCAACTTTTCCCCATTCAGTATAATTTTGGCTGTGGGTTTGTCAAATATGGCTTTTATAAGCTTGAGATATGTTCCTTCTGTGCCTTCTAGGGTTGATATGTTCCTTCTATGCCTTGAGGGTTATTAATCATAAAACGGTGCTGAGTTTTGTCGAACGTTTTTCTGCATCTATTGAGACGATCATATGGTCTTTGTTTTTACTTCTGTTTGTGTAATCACATTTATTCATTTACATACATTGAATTATCCTTGCATCCTTGCCTGGATGAAGCCCACGCCAAGGCAAAGAATTTATTTAGAAGACCCCAATGGCAATCACAGCAACAACAAAAATAAAACAAATGGGGTTTGATTAAATTAAAAGGCTTCTGCACTGCTAAAAAAATAATCAACAGAGAAAACAGACAACCTACAGAATGGGAGAAAATATTTGCAAGCCGTATATCCAATAAAGGGCTAATAACCAGAATCTACAAAGAATTCAAGCAAATCAGCAAGGAAAAAGCAAACAACTCCATTAAAAACTGGGCAAAAGACATGAACAGAAGCTTTTCAAAAGAAGATAAGCAAATGGCCAATCAACATATGAAAAAATGCTCAACATCACTAATCATCAGGGAAATGCAAATTAAAACTACAATGAGATATCACCTTACCATGGATAGAATGGCTTTTTATAAATGTCCGAAAATAATAAATCCTGGTGTGGATGCAGAGAGAAATGCATGCTTATATACTGTTGGTGGGACTGCAAATTAGTAAAACCCCTGTGGAAAACAGTATGAAAATTCCTCAAAGATCTAAAAGTGGACCTACCATTTGATCCAGCAATCCCACTACTGGGTATTTACCCAAAGGAAAAGAAGTCATTTTATCAAAAAGACACCTGCACAAGAATGTTTACTGCAGCACAGTTCACAATTGCAGATATATGGAATCAACCCAAGTGCCCATCAATTCTGAATGGATTAACAAATGTGGTATATGTATGTTGTGGAATACTACTCAGCCACGAAGAAGGATGAACTAAGGCCTTTTGCAACAATTTGGATGGAAATGGAGACCATTATCCTAAGTGAACTATCTAAAGAATTGTAAAACAAATACCACATGTACTCGCTATTAAATTGGAACTAACTGATGAGCATATATGTGCACAAAGGGAAGTAAGACTCAGCAGAAATCAAGCAAGGGGGAGTGTAGGGGAGGGTGTGGGTGAAAACCTACCTAATAGTTACAATTAACACTACCTGAGTGATGGACCCATTTATAACCTGACTCAAGCATAACAAAATTGATACATCTAGCCAAGATATTTGTAGCCCTGTAATATTTTGAAGTAAAAAACAAGAAACTCATGTTGTAAAAATGTAGATATTTTCAACTGCAGATTACAGAAAATCTAAAATAAAATGGCTTATAAAATAAAGATATTTATTGTTTCATGTAACGAGAAACCCAGAACAAGTACCATGACAGAGCTGATTTATTCTCTGCCTTAATGACATCATCAAGATCCTATGTATTTACAATCTTTCAATTCAACCAAATTCAACATTAGGAGATATTCTATGTCATGGTGGTAAAATGGCTATAGCAATTCTTGGAGTCACAAGCTACCTATCATTATCTAGCCATGAAAAGGGTCTATTCCTTCTTGCTTGTTATTTTTTTATAAGAGCAAGTATATCTTTCTCAGAGGCCTCCTTAGCATATTCCTCTCACATCTCATTAATTAGTACTGTATATCGTGCCATGTCTAAATCAAGCACTAGCAAGAAAAATGAAATCAGAGTAATTGTTTTAGACAGACTAATAATTCCCAAACTTTGCCATGCATCAGAATCACCTAGAGGAATTGTGAAAACACAGATCACCGTTCCCAGAAAAAAATGTATATTCAATATTCCTTAATGGGGTGAGATAATTTACATTTTCATATGTCCACAGGTGATGCTAATGCTGTTGCCCCCAGAACTATATTCTGAGAACTATCGGTTCAGTGCATACACTGATCAGTCCTCTTATCGAATCTGGAAGTACCTTTTACGTCAGAAGAATCTAATTCAGTGGCCGTTATGATGAGATATTCACAAAAGTTAAGTTATATTAAGAAACTTAAAAATAAATTTGACTCAAGATTCAAACCGGTAGGAAAATTTTTTATGAGAAATTATGGCAATTTGTTCAACGCTCATTAAGAAAACACATTGTATTTTGAGTTTGCGCTCAAGCTCAAACTGAGACCTTTTGAAACGTAGGAAATGTAAAAACAAATACCAGATATCACTTTAAAACTCCAAGTATTTTTTCTCATTTACAAAAAGAGAGGAATCTGTTGAAGACCAATAGTTTGTTTGGGAAAAACAATCTTAATGGACCATGGGTAAAATTCTCAATGTAAATGAGATAAGAGAAGCGTAGGAATTAACTAAATTGGGTTTTCCCTGGTCTCTACAGGATCCATAAGAATACCCAGGTACTCCCTCCCTGGACTTGCAACACCCCTATATTGGCAGAGTTTAGGACAGAACCATCATACAGCACCTCTCAAACTTTAATGTGTTTGTGCAGCATGTGGTATGCATGTGTTGTTCAAATGCAGATTATAATTTAGAATGTCTGTAGCAAAGTATGAAATTCTGTGTTTCTAACAAGTTCCCAGATGTTGTCAATGCTGCTGTTATCAGAGCTCATTTTGAGCATCAAGGTTACACAATCAGTTTCAAATACAAGTCTGTGTGAACTTAGTTAAAATTGGCTGGCTGTGTAAGAATTACTTAGGGACCTTACAAAATAGCAATGGGGAACTAGTGAATTGCTTTAAGAAAGGAACTGAAGAATGAATTAAGGAGAATATGATAGGTAGTGGGAAGATGAATACAAAGAATATCTCAATAGTCCATGAAAAAGCTGATGAAATTCTGAGTAAACTAACTAGGAAGTTGAAGAGGAAGAAACATTTTTTAAGAGATATTTATGAGGTACAATAAATAGAAACTGGTAGATATAATTTATTGCATGTGTGAATGTCTGTGTGCACACATGCATGTGC
>VBSM01002121.1:32703753-32721557 GCA_008086735.1 Cheirogaleus medius | reverse complement strand
ATATTAATGATGAAAGACTGAATACTCTTCCCCTAAAAGAGAAAACAAGGTAAGAGTGTCTATTTTCACTATTCTGAACACTGGCAATCCCAGTGAGGTTAATAAGTCAAGTAAAAGAAACATAAGAGATATATATCGGAAAGGAAGAAATAAAACTGTTTTACTCAAAGAGGACATAATTGCCCATATAGAAAATCCCAAAGGATTTACACCCTGCAGAAAAACCTCCAAGACCCTAATAAGTGAGTTCGGCAATGTCACAGGATCAACACCCAAAAATCAATCACATTTCTGTATACTAACAATGAACATGCAGAAACTGAAATTAAAACACAAAACTAAGGATGAGGCAAAGGCAATATATGTAACTTAAACATTTGTACCCCTGTAATATGCTGAAGTTAAAAAAGCACAAAACTATTTACTACTACTCTAAAAAAATTAAATTCTTAAAAATCTATATTAGTTAAGGTTCTCCAGAGAAACAGAACTTATATGTGTGTGTTCTTATATATGTGTGTATATACATGTGTATGTGTGTATAGAGATATAAAAATATATATTATTTAGGTGTATATATATATATATAAGTGTGTGTATACACACACATACACACAAATATACACACCTAAGAGGAGATTTTTATGGGAATTGGTTTGCATGATTTTGGAGGATGAAAAGTCCCACAATACTGTGTCTGAAAGCTGGAGAACCAGGAATAAAGGTAGTGTATTTCAGTCTGAATCTCAAGGACAGAAAACCAGTGTAGCCAATGGTGTAATCCCAACTCTGACACTGAGGGCCTGAGAACAGCAGGAGGGGTGCTGGTGTGTATTCCTGAGTCCAAAGGCAGACAACCAGGAGTTCCAATGCTGGAGAGCAGGAGAAGATAGATGTTCCTCCAAAAAAGAGAGAGCAAGCATATTTGTCCTTTATGCATGTATCAAAATTACACATGAGTCTCATAAATTTGTACAAATAAAATCCCATGTGAAGAAAATGAAAAGACATGTTACAGAGTGAAAGAAAATATTTGCAAACCACATATTCAACAATAGACTAGTATTCAAAATGTATTAAAAACTTTTAAAACTCAACAGTAAAAAATCTGATAAGAAAGTAAGTAAACATATGAAGAGACCGTTTACTGAAGAGGATATACAGATGGCAAATAAGTACATGAAAAGATGTTCAACATTAGGAAAATGCAAATAAAAATTACAATGACAAATCACTAACACCTATCAGAATGACTACAATTTAAAAAAATAGTATAAACACCAAATGTTGGCAAGGATTCAGAGAAACTGGAACATTCCTACATTGCTGGCAGGAATGCAAAATTGTATACCACTCTGGAAAACAGCTTTATGGTTTCTTATAAACGTAAATATGCAATTACAGTATGACAATTGTACTGTGGTGCATTTATCACAGAGAAAAACTTATGTTCACCCAAAAACCTGTAAATGAATATAGCATTTTTCTTCATTATAGCCAAAACCTAGATAGCCAAATAGTGTTAATATCATGGACACCCTTCAACATGTGAACATGTGAACAACATGTGACTGGTTAAAGAGTTACATACACTGTGGAATACCATTCAGTAATAAAAAGAAAACTCTATTGATGCAAGCAACAACCTGAAAGGATTTCCAGGGAATTATGCTGAATGAAAAGATCCAATTCTAAAAGGTAACGTGATGCATAAGTCCATTACGAAATGCTTTGAGATAATAAAATTTCATATATGGAAAACAGATTAGTGGTTGCCTGAGGTTAGACAACATGGTGAGTGGTGGTGTGTAGAAGGAAGGTAGATGTGATTATGCAAGTGTAAGAGCTACATGAGTGATCCTTGTGGTGATGGAACTATTTAGTATCTTGACTATTATGGGTACTCAAATCTCCACATGTGGAAAAATTATATAGGACTAAATGTAGACACACACACTCACCAATGAGTACAGGAAAAACTGGGGAAATCGGAATAAGATCAGTAGAGTGTACCAATGTGAAATTTTGGCTCAAAGTTGTGCTACAATTTTGCAAAATGTTACTGTTGTGGGATACCACACCTGGTAAAGTGGGATAAAGGGAAAAATGGGATATCTCTGTTATGTGAGTCTATAATTATCTCAATAAAATTTTCAATTAAAAGCTTAATTATATTAGAAAGAAAGAAAATTTACATTAGAGAGACAAAAGCTAACTATATTTGAACCATATTGCCATTTTTCTCTCAATGTGTCTATAAAACATTTTCTTATTATGTCTTATTTTGCAAAATAATTTAACATTGGGTAATTTTTATTGGAGAAAATTATTTACATACTGGTACATATGCAGCCACTGTGTTAGATAAGAAATCTTTAAATAATATTCACAATCATGGCAACATGAACTAAAACACTGACGATAAGTTACAATTCCAATCAGCTACCACTAAAACCTATATATTTTCATTTATTGGGCCCTAACTTATTTAGTATTTCACAGACATTTTAAAGCATTTCACCTGGAGAAAATCTTTCCTAAAAGACCACGTAGTAAAGTCAGACTGTGAGCTGGTACATCAAGCAGCATGTTCTGACAAGTGAAAATGTTGAGCATTGTAGTAAGTATATAAATGAGCTGGAGCTCTTGTTGAAGGCTGTGCAATCAATCTCACTTTGAAATGAATGGATTATCTTGATAATAGTTTTGTTTGTGTGTTTGGTGCCCAACTGAATTCGTTAGGATAAATAAACCTTGGAAGTAGGCACTGAATCTTATATTTTCTTAGGTAATGAAACATCTTGTTGATGAATCGATTTTCAGAATCGAATTTAATTCATTTAATCTATCGACATCAACATTATAACTCACAGGAAGGAAAAACCAAAAAGTGAAGACTGCTTACTGAAATTCAGTTAACATCGAATTATATGTGCATGTGAGAGAGAGAGAGTGTGTGTGTGTGTGTGTGTATATATATAAAATTTATTAATTATACACACAGACTATCTACAGCATGGACTATGCAACCAACCATAAGCCAGGCTACATGCAGTTGTAAAATCTCCTGCTTTCTTCCCTCCTGCAAACTCTAAGACTAATAATTAGTGGAAGGGAATACTGGGTCATCTACAACTTTTACTTACATGCAGCACTGCTGCACTTTTGTCATTACTATGGTGATAAGTAGACAAGTAGGGAAATCTGTATTCATAATGAATTATATAGTCTATATCTCTGGGGGCAGGAGGGTGAAGAATACAGTGAGCCAATTGCCTTGTTGAAGGGAAAGTCTTAGCCACAACTAAAGCAATCCTAGCTAACTTTTCTACAAACAAATCCACAACCACCATAGGCACAAATTTGTTTTGATGCCACAAACTTCAAGAAAGGGAAAATGAGTATTAATGGTTTCAAAGTAGCCAGAGGAACCTAATAGATAACTTGAAATAGAAAATATTTTAATTAGCTAATGCAGAGGAACTAAAATGAAAGAAACAAAGAAAGAAAGAGAAAGAAAGAAAGAAAGAAAGAAAGAAAGAAAGAAAGAAAGAAAGAAAGAAAGAAAGGAGAAAGAAAGACATACTGTGAGTGGCTGAACATTTCATAGAAAGTTTTTACTTTTTCCCCCACTTTGGCTAATTGGATCATTTCCACATGAATGAAATACATGCTGAATTATTTATAGATAATTACAAGGCTGTGCTGTTGCTAAAATATTAAGACACAGTTGTCCCACAGGAAACACTGCAACAGACACAGACACATCACGAAATTAATAGCTGAGGGGATAATGAAGAGGAGTTATAAGAAAAGTCCACAAACTAAAGGTATTATTATCAAAATGAATTTACCTTTTAGAATGTTATAGGTACTTTTAAAAACTGTTTTCATCCTCTAACCTTTATTTTCAAGAATAATGGCTCCTGTGTCAGCCCCTTAAATTTGCAAAATCTAAAAACTTGTATCAGAAATTAGATGACAAAAATATCTTAATTAAATTTATAAGCAATGAGCATGCTGTCAACCTTTCTATAGTCAATGACTATAGAAAGTAGGGGTGCCATTATCTGTAGTACAACTGAAGCAAGCCAGCTTTCTATTTAATTATGTCATTATTTATTATCTAAACAAAATGCTGCAGATCACATTAGTGGGCATTGAAACTGACTGATTGCATCTAGACTAATAATAAATAGTAATTTTAGATACTGCACTCTTCAGGCACTGTGGGCACTAATTAAGAAAATTTGGCATCATTGATCTTTAGTTAACAATTCACTTGATGCCATTTTTGAGATATATAAATTGTGTATTAAGTCACAGATGTAACCTAAGAAGCATCGACTTCTCAAATATTAAGTTATTATGGAGTAAAATAAAATTTTTTAAATTACATGTCCTCAATCTGTTCTTCCTACCTTCCCTGCTCAGAAATAAAAATAATTCTAGCTTTTGGCTCTTGACATTACCACATTTCTCCATCATTCAAGAGAAGTTCTTAGTCAGTCAGCATAGTGAAGGGGATTGTACAATCCAGAATCAATAGAATGGGTAGAGATACAGTAATACAAACATCTTCACTGGGATGTAGGATTTTTTTTCATAGATATGAATGGAAATGTGTCCCTATAATAAAAACATACAACCTACCAAGACTGAATCAAGAAGAAACAGAAAGCCTAAATAGATGAATCACAAATAAGGAGATTTAGGTGCCCTTATCACACACACACAAAGAGGTAACCATGGGAGCTGATGGATATGCTAATTTGCTTAGCTGTGGTAATAATTTCACTATATATATGTACACAGACACATACCATTTCTTCTGGGTTACCCAATTTGTTGGTCTATTTTATCTAATGTTACATATATAGCTATTCCTGCTTTTTCAGTTACCATTTGCATGTAATACCTTTTTCCATTTCATGTTAATCCTGTGTGTGTTCTTAAATCTCAAGTGAGTTTCTTATAGACAACACAACACATAGGTGAATCTTGTTGTTTTTTTCTTTTTTTTTATCCATTCAGCCACTCCGTATGTTTTTATTGGTGATTTTAATCCACTTACATTTAAAGTAACTATTGATAAAGAAAGATTTATAATTGCCATTTTGTTAAGTATTTTCTGTCTTTTGGTTCATTTGTCCCTCTTTTGCTCTCTTACTGGCTTCCTGTGTGTTTTGAGGGGGGAGGATTTTAGTGTTACTTGGCTTTGATTCCTTTCTCTGTTTCTTTTGTGTAACTTTTACATATATTTTAACCAAAGGGCTTACATAAAATACCTTACAGTTGTAATAGTCTATTTTAAGCTGAGAATAACTTAACTTTCCTTGCATGTAAGAACTCTTTTATTTCTTTTATCTCCTCTCCCCCTACATTATATGCTTTTAATGTCACAATTTAAAGTTGTGTAAATTATGTATTAACATAATTTAGTTGTTGTTAATACTTTTGCCTTTGAACTTTTATAGTAAGATTACAATTGATTTATTCACCACTGTTATAGTAATAAAATATTTCCTTTTTGCCATACAATTTACCTTTGCAGAGAGCTCTATATTTTCTTATGGTCTCCTGTTATTGTTTAGTGTCCTTTAAATTCAACATGAATTTAATTTAATGAATTTAATCCTTTTAGCATTTCTTGTAAGGCAAGTCAAGTGGTGGTAAACCCCCACAGTTTTTTTAAAAAGTCTTACCACTCCTTGATTTTTGAGGAGCAGATATTCTGGATATAGTATTCTTGTTTGGTAGTGTTTTTCTTTCATAGCTTGAATATTTTATTCCACTTGCTGTTGGCATCCAAGATGTCTGCTGAAAAATCTGCTGACACGGAGATTGTCATGTACATAATACGATGTATTCTCACTGCTTTCACAATTCTATATCTTTAACTTCTGACCTTTACATTATAATGTTTATCAGTGTTACTCTCTTTGAATTTGTTTTATTTAGTGTCTTTTCAGCTTGCTTCCTGGATCTGGATTTCTATTTCCTTCAAAAAGTGTGGGAAGTTTTCAGCCATTATTTCTTTGAACTAGAGTCCTCTCTTTCTTAACTCCAATAATGAGCAATTGTTCCAACTGCTGTGTCTTATAAGTTACTTAATCTATCTTTATTTTTTTCTTCCTTTTCCTGCTTGTTCCTCAAATTTGGTGATTTCATTGCATTTGCTGAGTCTTTTTTTTTTTTTTTGCTTCGTTTAATCTGCTGTTAAACCCCTCTATTGAATTTTTCAGTTGGTTATTTTATTATTCAGCTTTCTGATTTCTATTTAATACTTTTAAATATTTTCTATCTCTTTGTTAAAATTCTCACTTTGTTCATGCATAATTCTCCTGACCTCAGTGAACACCTTTATGATCATCTTTTTAATTCTTATCAGGTAAATCCCATATATTCATTTCTCTAGTGTCCGTTTCTGAAGATTTATATTAATATTATTCTTTTATTTGGAGAAATTTCCTTGTTTCTTCATTTTCCTTGACACTCTGTGTTGGTCTGTGTGTTACATAATACAATCACCTCTCTGTCTTGTCAAACTGGCCTCATATAGGAGATATATTTCATCAATCAACCTAATCAGAGACTAGTGTCTTTCAAATTTTTGTTCTTGCCCAAACTTCTGTCTTTGTTCTTAGTGGCCCCCAATAGCTTAGGGTGTGCCACGTCCTGTCAGTGTCTCAAGAGAGGCAAAATTGAAGTTAGTCTTTTGAGATGCAACTGAAAAAGTTGTGGTGTTAAATGTGTGTTCTAGTTCTTTCTATCCTCAGGGAGATGCTGAGAACTATAGTTTATATCCCACTCACTCTGTACTAATCCAGGGAGAAACTCTGTGGCAAACGCCTGCACTCTCACTCAGTAGCCACTGGAGGTACACCTATTTAAAAACCATCAGTTTGTTCTCTGTGGTCTAGGGAGACTTGGGAATGCAGAACTCCATCAACTCTTAGAGCTAGGTGATTTAGGAGCCAGTACCTTGGTTTGGAGCTATAAAAGTTGGGGTACTCAAAACTCCTTCCAGGAATAATCTGCAAGCCTGGATTTATCACTGGAGTGAGCCAGGGGGAAAAAATGCAAGAAGGTAATCACGCTCTGATTCAGGCGGAGGTCTATTGTTTATCTGCCTTGTCAACTTTCCGACACAGGCAAGTTAGAAGCTCAGTCTTCGAGCAGCATCTGGGTAAGTGTGCAAACAAAGTCCCTCCATAGAGAAACTGGGAGCTGGGCATGTTAGCCTGTTCTCTCCACAATGATTTCGGGGGCTATAGCTGCTGAAAGTGCTCATAGGCCTATCAAAACCACTTCCTTGTTCTCTGTGATCTAAGGAAACTGGAAGATGCTGAGTTCTTTCTATTTCAGAGCTAGATGATTTTACAGCCAAACTCTCTGAGGAGAATTCTATTACTTGGGACACTATACGTGTGGTCCAGAGCCTTCATACCTCAGAGTGAAGCTGAGAGTAAGGATTATTTCCCAATTTTGAGGCACAATGCTCAGTGTGGGCTTTGTGTTCAAGTGTATCTCAGCTTGTCCCATTCATTTTGATGTGTACGTTGTGACAGTTGTCCAGTGTGTAGGAGTCTCTCAACTAGTTTCTGGCTTTCTCTCAGAGGGGATTAATCCATGTATAGATGTTTATTCAATATATTCATGGGAAGAGGCAAAGTCATTCGTATTGTACCATCTTGCTGATGTCACCAAGAACTCAGTTGTTTTTTTTTTTTTTTCCTCCTGGGTTTCTTTTAAAATTGTGAAGCCATCAATCTCCTTTTTGCCCTACAATAAAACCTAAATTTGAGGGTCACAAATCTTGGTTTCTCATGTCATTCATCAATAAAAAGAATAAGTGTTTCTTGGAGAAATTGCTAAGTCTAAGACTTGAGCAAGCAGTATACAAAATCACCCTGGAGCATATTATTATGACAAAAAGTAAGATAGTGCTAAAATAATGATAATAATAATAATTGTTATTATTAACAATAATAAATGCACAATGATGGTGGTATGTCAAAGAGAAATAGAAGGGAACTAAAAGAGTTATAAATTGCCAAAGGTGGAATAATTTGAGCAACAAAATAAAATACTATTGAATTATTCTCTAAAGTATAAAATAAATATTGAGTCTGTGCTGATTATAAATAAATGACTGAATAAATTAATAAATATGTTAGAAGAAACAAATCTCCCATGCAAAAGAATTCCAAATAATTTGAGTAGATAATCCACCTTCAAGGAGGTAGAGCAGGATTCTCTGTTCCTTAAATGAGAACTACATATAGAGATTTCCTTCCAGAGAGTACAGTATGCAAAAATAACTTTACTGAGAAGAAACCTGAAAAACTCTACTTCAGCCAGGTGATCAAAGTCAACATTAACAGTCACAAATCATGTTGATAGTATCCATCCTTGAGATGGTATGAGGCAAATGGCTTTTATCTCCGTGCTCTTCATTTCATTTCCAAAACATGGACATGAAGCTTAATCATGAGCAAAACATCAGACAATTTCCAATTTAGGGAAAGTCTACAAAGCATGTGATCAGTACTTCTCAATACTTTCAAGGTCATTCAAAAATAAAGTATGAAAAACATGACAACTATGTGTAATGTTGTATCCTGGACTGGATCCTGAAACAAACAAACTAAAAAAATAGAATAAATGGGAAACCTGGTAAAATCTGAATTAATTATACAGTTTAGCCAATAATAATTAATCGGTGTCTGTTTCTTATTTTTGACAAATATATCAATACATATAAACATACATGTATAAATACATATAAATACATAATTAATAAATATACTATATAATATATTTAAGCCACAAGTATTAATATTTGAATAATAGCTACTTTGACCATGAAACCACATTTTTGATACTTTATACATAGTTTCAGTGTGTTAGGACTACATTTTATCTGTAATATTTTAAATTAGCACTGTCTAAAAGGACTTTCTGTGATGATGAAAATGTTTGATATCGGTGCTGTTTAATATAGAAGCAACTAATTACATATGACTTTTGAGCACTTGAAATGTGACTAACGAAACTGAAGAACTGATTTAATTTAATTTAAATTTACTAGCCACATATAGCTATTGGCTACTGTATTAAACAAAATCATTTTAGATAATTAATCAGATGGCATGCTCCCTCAAAGCAAGGAATTATCATCATAATTATTTTTATATTTTTAATAAATCTGTTAAATATGCTATATTAAGCAAATAATTATTATGGCTAAAAAATAAGTATAGCATCACTTTAACATCTATAAAGAGAAAGGAACAATTGTAGTTGTTAGCAAGCCTGTATTTGAAATCCAGGTGTTTGTTAACCTATAGATAGGTTACAGTTTTCTTTCTCTAAGCAATTGATGTTTCCTCTGTTTCCTCTCTTCTCTGCTTCTGGGTGAGGCATGTTGCTTTGAACTGGGTTATCTTATATTCTCTGTTTTCTTGAGACACAACCTGATGTGACCTGATGAAATGTGACACGCTTGTCACTTTTTGTTAAAAGTGAGAAAAAATGGACAAATATCCATGTAACTAGAATGTTTTCTCATTACTGGTTCCTGGCAGGTATTAGTTTAACAGCATAGCTCTACATGAAAAAAAGCATCAGCATTTAAAAAGCAGCTGATACCTCAACCAAAACAGTTAAAGCATTAAATTCAAAAGAAAGATACCTCCTGTGTTCTCAGGATTTTGTTTTCTTGCATTTCCATAGACTGTGGTTGAAGTGTTGAATAATAATTACTTCTAAAGCAAATGATCAAAATATATTTGTGATTTGGGATGAGAACTAGGTAGCAGGAACAGATGAACTAAATACCAGTATTCATTTTTTTTGTGGAAAGCTTATTTAGTAAAAAGGGAGAGAAATAGTGCAGACAGTGCATGATATATGACTAGAAATTTTCCTTATTAGAATGCTTTTCTGACTTGTCCAGGAGGCATTATACCTTAAGCCATGTTCTTAGTGATGCAGAAAATTTCTACTTATAATGCCATATGAATTCCACCTTCCACTATTATGAAAATGAGGAGTAACAGAAAGATACTCCATTTTCTTTCTGTTGCTCTCAAAATTATTAAGTTAATAATATGAAAAAGTATTTATCTAAATGGCTATCTTTTTAAAAGTCCATGCAAAGCAAAAAATAGCCCAATACAATTTGATTTAATTTATACATGGTTGACAAAAGATAACATATGGTTAAAAGAATGTAGTTTAGCAAGTAAGGGTAAAACTAGAAATCATTTCAAGGAAGCAGAATATTCAAGATTTACCTTTAACTGTCACAGATAAAAGGGATTAATTAATGAAGTCTGCACTCAATAGATAAAGGGCTCCATTGGTACTTTGTTAATTTTCTTGAAAGAGAAAGATAGTCCAGGTTGAATTTTCTCTTTAGCATGAAATGGATTCTAGTTCTTCTTTCCTAATGTCAGGAGAAAAGGAAAGCAGAGAATTAAAGCTAAAATTTAATCATAAATATTAAATCAGTAGCATCCTTTAAAAATTTGCCTAACCATGTAATATGTTTAAAGTCATGAATCTCATATACTTCACAAGAAATCATCTAGAATTTATTTATTTTTAAATCTAGGAGTCTGAAATCTGTCATATTTCATATGATTTATAATACTATAGAATATTTACATTACATGGTACAAAGTTAATCAAATTAGATTCCATATACATGATGATGGAATATGATCTCTAATATTTATTCATTATTAATTTTGAGTAGAAACAATGAAAATCTGGCATTTATTTTAAATGCTTTCTCAACACTGTGTCAACTAATATTAATGATACCTATGAAGTAGATAGAACATACATAAAATTGTTATATTCATGGATGAATATAACATATATCTTTGGAAGTGGAAGTAGTCTTACAGATGTTATGAAAATGTCAAAACCCACAATGATTAATAACAACTTCTAATATTAGATTTGAGGTTTGACTAAAACCTGAAGATTTATCCCAAACACTCAATGTTGTAAAAGTGTCAAGTGATTATTATCAAATGAGCTGAAAATTAATCTGTTATTAAAGACAAGAAATATGGAGATTCCTCAAAGAAATAAAAGTAGACCTACTATTCGATCCAGCAATCCCACTACTGGGTATCTACTGAAAGGAAAGGAAGTCATTATGTCAAAAAGGCACCTGCACCTGAATGTTTACAATTCACAATTGCAGAGGTATGGAAATCAACCTAAGTGTCTATCAATTGATGAGTGGTAAGGAATATGTGATATATACACACACAGACACACACCATGGAGTATTACTCAGTCATAAAAAGGAATGAAATAATGTCTTCTGCAGCAAGTTAGATTGAACTGGAGAACACTATCCTAAGTGAAGTAGCTCGGGAATGGCAATGAGAACACCCCATGTTCTCACTAATAACTGGAAGCTAAACAATGGGCACACATCATCATACAGTGGTGTAAAGGACATTGGAAACTAAGAAGAGGGATAGTGAGGGAGGCTCAGGGATAAAAACGTATCTACTGGATACAATGTATACTACTTTGGTGATGGGCACACTAAAAGCCCTAACTTCAGCATTATACAATTCATGTAAGAAAAATATTTATGTACCCTTAATATTTTGAAATAAAAATTTTAAGAGAGAAAAGAAATGCACAATTTTAAATTTGGAAAAAATAAAAAATAATAGATTATAAACAGTTATATTTTAAATATAAAATAGTTAATTTTAAATCATAAATTTTACAATTTTATAATTGATCATTACATGTCATTATATATGTTTCCAACTAAGAGTATTTTTAAATATTACAAAGAAAATTTAATGAGTTCTTAAAATATGTCTGAAGCAATTAAAATGAATAACAATAAAGCCTATTAACAGGACCTATTAATATATTGGCTAAAGAAAATGGTTACAGAATGACAGAGTTTTTGTTTCTAGGTGGCTGAGAAATCAAAATAACTTATAAAATGTTGAAAATACAGGAGGAAATTATGTTTTTCAGGGACAATAATGAGAAATTAAGGACATGTGAAATATATAATGGAAGGACTTGGGAAGATACACATTAAACAATGAAAAATGTGAGTCCTAGAGCTCAGGAAAAAATCATTCGAGTAACTGGATAAAGGAGAATGTAAGTTAGCAATATTTAGAAACCATCTACAATATTTCCTGTGCTAACGCAAGCATTTTAAATACATGTAAATGCATGTACAACCTGCAGAATGATTATTGCTATCCTCAACTTTTCAATTAGTAAACTGGAGTTAAGAAAATATATAAGAAAATGGTTAAGTTAAGAAATGTACAAGTAAATTATTACTATTATAAAAGTATAGGGTGCATTATTGTTCCTAATTTTGTGTCTCTTTCCCAGTAGAAAGACTATATATGCCTGTTCCTTGCCATATGATTTTCTATACTTTCCTGAGGAAGGAATATATTACTTTTCCAGATCACTAATTCATGCTTATCTATCTGAATTCCTCTAGACATATATGTATGCTATATCAAATCGGAAACTTCAAGCAACATCACATGGATATGACACTGTGCTCTTCCTTTTTCCAGAAGATAAGTTTTGTTCCTTCAGCCTGGATCCAGAATATAGAAGATATATGTAACAAAGCAGACCACACTTGATATGAAATGTAAGTAAGAAAATAAAACTTTACTGTTGTAATCCTCTAAGACTTGGGAGTTGTTTGTCATTCAGCATAAGTTAACCACTGTCAGCTAATACAGTGGCAAATCATGTAGCTCAGATTCAAACTAAGTTCCATCTGGCTTTAAGGTCCATGTACAATGTTCTACATCACTCTATCTCTCAAGATATAATATATATAAACTCATGAGTGAATGATATAATTCAAAATTAAATGGAAATGTCCAAGGTAATGCCCTAGGGAATTTCCATTTGAGGAGTTCACAACATATAAGGAAATATTAAAAAGACTAAAAAAAAATCAAAAATTTAATGTAATATAGTCAGTACAGAAAGGAATTTTTGCAAGGAGAGTATAATCTACATATAAAATATTTAAGAAAAATGAAAAGGATAAGGACTAAGAGTAAGAAGAGGTTTCTGGCTTTAGAAATCCGGAGATCATTCATCATCTTTCTCAAAGCTTGCTTGGTACATTTGAAGATTAGGATTTAAAGTTAAGGCAGGGGTTCTTAACCTGAGTACAAGAACGTTTTAGTATGGATCCATGGATTATATGAATATTAATCATCAAGTGTATTGATTTTCTATTTCTATTGTAATGAATTGCTACAAATGTAGCAGTTTACAACAACACAAATTTATTCGTCAGTTTCTAGTAGTCACAAATCTGATACAGATCTCACCAGACTAAAACGCAGTTGTCAATGGAGGGTGTTTTTTTTTGCTTATTGGGGCTCTAGTGAAAAAGCCACATCCAAGCTCATTTAATCTATTGGCCAAATTCATTTCCTTACAGTTGTATTGATGGGGACCTCATTTCCTTGCTAGTTGCCAGTCAGGGGCTGTCTTTAGCTCCTAGAGACTCTCTCTAGTCACACATGGCTTCCTACATCTTCAGAACCAGCAAAACATATCAAAGCCTTCTCACTCTTGGAATCTCTCTTGACTTCCCCTCCTTTTAAATCTATTTTCCCTTATTCTTCTGCCCCATCTCTCTGACTGATTCTTCTGTTTTAACAGCTCGTGTAATTACATTAGGCTCACTCCAATAATCTGAGAAAATGCCCTTAGTTTAATTAAGGTCACCTGACTAGTAACCATACTTCCATCTGCAGAGTCTCTTCATAGTAGTATGTAGGTTAGTGTTTGACTAAATAAACAAGAGACATGATACTTGGGTGAGAGTGGAATCTATAGAATTCTGTCTATCACACCAAAGACACTTGATAAAAATATTAATTCTCAAGGCTAGGATAATACACTGATCTACATTTTAACAAGCCCTATAGAAAATTATTTTCAGAATAAAACTTTTCTATAGGGTCAATGGTGAGTGCATTATATCTAATAACCTAAAATTTTATTTTAAAATGTAGTAAGCATTTTCATTTCCCTAGGGTTAATTTACCCAAATTTTTAAAACCTAGTAGAGTTCTATGACCCAGAATATTTAATTTAAGGAATTAAATTTAAGGTAGTGAATATGAAAAGAATGCAAGAGAATAGCCTACTCTTGACATTTTGATAGTAAAGGAAGGGAAATGTGTGGGGTGGTAGTTTGAGGGGAAAAACACTGGGTTAAGGGAATTTTTTTTAGGATATATGAGAATTGAGCATGTGGGAAGGAAAAGAATGTAAGATGGCAGCATTCAAAGGCAGAATGGGGACAACTGAAGTGGCAAATTGCCTGCAACAACTGGATAAAGAGGAGAGTTGGAAGATTTAATCTTGTAATAGAAGAAAGGAATACTTTTTTCCTAGAGGAAAGAGAAAGAGGATAAGTAAAGATGCAGAGAAACTCTAAGATTAAATGGCTTCCATCTCTTCAATTAAGCAGAAGTAATAACTCTTCCTCTACTAAGGTTTAGACAGCTTGAACACTGTGAAATGAGTCCAGGAAAGAAGCAAAGAAAAAGAAAAGAAAGTAAGAATTAGCAAAAAATAGAAATTAAATAAATGGACCCTCAATTCTGCCTATTAAGAATATATTAAATGAATTTTAAACAAAAATTATTTTTAATAATAAGATAAAGTTTAACCTTTATTTCAACATTTCTCTTCTGTCACATAGTTCAAGTGACCAGAGTATTTAAAATTGAGTCTATAAATTCTATTCCTGAATTTGCAATTTAGATCATATTTAACAGGATACCAACTGTGCTGAAGTGCAGTACACCTGTATTTATATCCCAAATTTATTTTTAAGTTTGTTAAGTGACTTCAGGCAAATCCTTTTATCTTATTCTGCTTCACCTATTTCATTGGCTAAACAGGGATAATACTGTTTGTTCCATATGACTGACCGGATAACTTTGTGAAAAGAATAAATAAGAAAATTATAATGTATTTTTTGACATTGAAAGACAAATGATAAACTGCATCCTATAAATTTATTGGTAGCTGCGAGGAATGCCATAAAATAGAATATTAATCAAACACCACAAATCTTCCTACCAACCAAACAGAAGCTTTGCTTTGAAATCTAGATAAAACTCTTTAAATTAAAAAAAAAGAATGCTCTATACCTGAACTTCCATTTCAAGCAATATGATAGATTAAAAAAATATAAATGTCTTTACTTCATTTATCAAAAATACTAGATGAAATATAAAAACACCCATCATATCTAGTAAAATAGTTTTCAATTGGCTGCACTCAAAGTAACGCTTTGAATTGTAAAAAAGTAAAAGGTTATAATTTGTTTCTCTAAAGAATAAAAGGATATAATTTAAATGCAAAAATAGAGAAAACCTACAAAGCTGACAAAAACAAAAAACATAAAAATACAGACTTCTCATTAACTATCATTAGGTTTACCCATTCAACCAAGAAAATGCCCATCAAAAAATCTTAGAAACAGAAAAAAAATAACTATCTAATTGTGTTAATTTAATTTAAAATGAAGGAAAACACATATGTAATCTTTAAAACTGGCCATAATTGGACCAAAAATTATAATTTTAATTCATTATATGCACTTTCTATGTACTAAAAATTACAGACATCCTTTTGGTTTAGCTGTTGCAAGTTTTTCTGTTTGTTTAGTTTCCTAAAATTCCATAATTCACATAATACTAATTTTTTTGTTAATTGGAAAGGTCTAAATTAAAAATATATTATTCAAAGATCCAAATTGTGTGTGGATGTTCAGTCGTTCTAGCATCATTTTTTGAAAAGACTACCCTAACTCTATTAATTTGCCATCCCTCCCTTTTCAAAGGTCAGATGAGTATATTTATGTAGATCTATTTGGGGTCTCTAGTCTGTTCCATTCATCTATTTGTCAAATCTTTTACAGTACCACATTCTCTTAATTACTGAAGCTTTATAGTACATCTTGAAGTCAGGTGGTACCAGTTTTCTGACTTTTTTCTTCAATTTGTGGTCATTTTGAGTCTTTTGCCTCTCCATGTAAACTTTAGAATCAGTTTGCCTATATGCACAAAATGACTTGCTGGGATTTTGTATAAGAGTGCATCTAACCTATAGATCAAGTTGAGAAGAACTGAAATCTTAACAATATTGAGTCCTCTTATAAACAGACATAAATATTTCTCCATTCATTGAGAGTTCTTTGACTTCTGTCATAAGAATTTTGTAGTTTCACTCATTTATATCTGGTACATATTTTTTAAGATTTATGTCTATTTCATTTTTTGGTGTTTATGTAAATGTTGTAATGTTATTAATATTAATTTTAATCTCTGTTTATTACAGGTGTACAGGAAAGCAATTGATATTTATATATTAATATTGTATGTTATCTTGCAATTTTGTATATTTCTTGCAACCTTCTATAATTGTTTATTAGTTCCAGGATTTTTTTTGTTGATTCTTGGGACAATCATGTTGTCTACAAACAAAAGGAATTTTATTTCTTCTTTCTCAATATGCATATCTTTTATTTCCTTTTTTTGTCTTATTGTACTAGCTAGGATTTCCAATACAAGATTGAATAGGAGTAGTGACAAAGGATACTCTTGCCTTGTTCCTGATCTTAGTAGGAAAACATCTTAATTTTCACCACTATTTATAGATACAATTTTTATCTTGACATCTGTAAAGCTATGCTTTCTCAAGATTCATTCTGTGTTAAAATTTGCTCCTTTTCTCCATTAACCTAATTAGAAATTAATCACTATTTATAGAACCATTTATTTTATTTTTTAATTTGATTATATAATTTATTTACTTCTCCTTTGTTACTACCAATTAGATGATATACAGTATTGATGGACCTCCACTGAAGCTTTTTAGAAACATTATTGAATTTTTCAAAAAATAAAGGCAGTCCAATATTTACCTTCTGTGCTACATTCCAATCCTTTACAGTATTCAACTATATGTATTTCTCAAGAATCTGCACTACTTTTGGTTTGGAGCACATTTGTCAATTGGCCCTTAATGTGTTTCTTGTATCTTTGGGGTATGCAGTTATCCTTAATGTTTCCTGCATATGAGTTGCAACCTCTCCTAGATTCAAGGGTGAATAAGATTTTTCCCATGTTGTCTTTTGATGATTTCATTGGTAACCTTGGAGAGGAAGAATCAAATTTCTGAGAACAAATTGCCTCATCTCTTGTAAATTTCTGCTTGCACGTAAGACCTGAGTGTTATGTGGGAAGATAATAACCAACATGGAATACAGAGAAATTAATATACTTCATTTTCAGACACAGACTCTGTTCACTCATTCATTTACAAAAATATGCTACTTAGGTTTTGGAATAAATATAAGATTCATACCAAGGAATAGGCAAATATTAATCCAAATTCATTTACTAAGGAAAAAGACTAACATAGACCATTTTCACATTGCAAACTATCTGCCCTTTTCATGTGAATTTTAAGGTAATGTTTTATAAAATATCTTAATAACTACAGAAGCCACTATGTCTGAATGCTTCCTAATCTTCTCTAAGGCAACATTAGAAAGCCTGCTTTTTACAGATATGAGTAAAGTCTTTGTATTTGGGACTTATGGAAAGAGAGGAAGTAGTCACACATGCAAAAAAATCATTTAAAAAGGGAAAGCAAATTTTGTAGAGGACTTGCCATATAATTATGCAGCTTAAGAATTAATCTTAGGAGAAGGAGTACGTGCCCAG
>VBSM01002121.1:32672567-32703653 GCA_008086735.1 Cheirogaleus medius | reverse complement strand
AAATTTAAACATTTTGATGTCCAAAATAACCTCAAAATATTTACTATGTTATAAATTTAGTGAAGTCCCAAATATATGTAAAGTTTAAGAACCCAGAACTAAGTGAAAGGGGTGATAATTAATATGACATTAAATAAATTCTCTATGGCCATTAAAACTTTGGAAAGGATGCTTAAACATTTTTGACTTGTATAAAGTTGATTTCAAATGTCCCTGAGTTTATAAGTTAAAACTGCAAAAACTAGCTTTCTCTTCACATGTTTTGCCACAAGATTACTTAATACTATGATGCAATGGCTAAATTGCAGCTATGGAGTCATTTCTCAGAATCTTGTTTACATATCTATTTTGTGATGACATGTTTGTTTATTTTCTATACTTTTTATGGAATCTCCAGTGAGAATATAAAGTAAAATTTCCCAGAATGAAAATATTTTCTTTCAAAGCTATACCTGGGGCCTTCCTTGAAAATATAATGATAGATCAGTCATCATGGCTTCAAGTAATTTGTCTTAATCATTTTATTTTTAACAAAACAAAACAAAAATACATTTGAGAAGCTTTGATTATAACTTTAATATCTGAAAATGTTAAATCCTGTGTGAAAACCAAAATTGTACATGGCTATGATGACTATCTAATCAGAGTCTACGTGTTCAGGATGATTGAATTTGTGTGTAATTTGTAGATTGATATAGTATTGAAAAGAAGTACATACACCAGGGAAAAGGAACAGCACAAGAGACTGCAATTATGTTTTGTGGCAGAGAAAACATAAATGGGCTTAAGTGTATCTAAATAAACACTAATCTCTATTTTATAATGAAAATGAAAATATTACAAAGTCTTTTCCTAGCACAGATTGGAACTTTATAACAAACCTGTGATGTTGTTGCTAAAGTTAGCAAGTTCTTAAGGACTGCCAATCAATAGCTTCAAAGTAGTTGGAAACTTACATATGGCAAACATGTATTATAAGATCGATTTTTACAGCGGAAATCCATATATCAAGTAGGTTAATTGAAAGCAAATGATAAAATA
This sequence comes from Cheirogaleus medius, assembly GCA_008086735.1. Classification (NCBI taxonomy): domain Eukaryota; kingdom Metazoa; phylum Chordata; class Mammalia; order Primates; family Cheirogaleidae; genus Cheirogaleus; species Cheirogaleus medius. The sequence continues at coordinate 32,702,612 of VBSM01002121.1, read as the reverse complement.
AATATAGGTTTCGAAGGGGAGTATTCAAGATGGTGTGCTATCAGCTAAGGTGGTATATATTATAAAAGACAACTGAGGTTCAAAGCTACAGAAGGATAATCAATTTTTTGATGGTGTAAAATGATTCATCTGTTTTCTTCTTAATACATTGTCAAAAAAGCAATGGATATTTATTAGTCAGGAAAATTTTTTGACCAGTAGCAGTATTGCAAGAATCATTAATAACTGCCTTTCCAAAACGTTTTAAGTATTGAAACCTAACAAGTAGGACAATTATTTCTTCTATTAGGATTAATCATTAATACAAATACAATGTCTTTTCTGAGTTTTTATAATGTCTTTAATTCCTACATTAGGAAGAATGAATTTAAATTCCTGGCTTAATCCTAAACCTAGAATGTTCTTCATTTTATAATTATAACAGAATAAATTCAAAATTCCTATAAGGCATTAATATCCATTTGGCATCTTTAAAATTGTTCATCTTTCTCTTGGGCAGGAAACCTTCAGGACTAATACTGAAATGTATCATAATTAATTCTAAGTGGTCACAAAATTGTTGGCTGTTTGCTATCTGTAAATACTAATGACAAATAAATAAAACATTTATAGTCGAAGACACCAACACGCTGATTTCAAAGAAAAGTTCTTTTCTTTTGTAATTTATTTTTTAAAAATGGAAACTAGAGTATGAGTTCAGCACTTGAGAAATTTAACTGCAATTGCAGCATTAAATACTCATCGTCTCTCAAGCTAGCAATCTGCATTCTATATAAAATGTCTATTATTTACTACAGAAGTTCCCAACCTCTCTGACTTGTCAATAAGTCAATGTTATAAAAATGTTGTTTATCATCTCATGTCCAAGACTGTAAAATCATTAAGGCATTTTTCCAACATGTTGATTTCTTTCAATTTACAAGAATTTTGTGGCAAAATTTTTTACTACTACCCTCACTCAATAGTAATCAAAAGTCAGACACTGGTTTTTGTATAAGTTACAGAAGCCAATAAATATCTATTTTAATTAGACAAACTCTGAGTGTTTGTAGAATTTAAATTTATTATAAGAGGCAGCCAGTCTTAGATGGTGATTCTCTTATACAGGAATCATATAAGTTAATTCTTTTCATTTAATTCATAACTGCAATGGAAAAATAACAAAGACTATTTCTCAGGTAATGTGTAGATTCAGGGGTAAGAAAGCTGTTATAACTTTTTCTTTAAAGTCTCCTTTTCATCTAACATTATTTTATTTTTCAATTGTCAAAGGATGAGACAATTGCTTTAAAAAGGTCTTTTGAGAGTTCAAGTTTAATAACAGATTCTGGTAAAGCACTATGAGTTACAGTTCACTGAGGAGCTAAAATATGATCATAATTTTACCAAATATACAAGCCATGATTTTTTGGGTTTTGCTTTAATTAAAGCATGACCATCTAAACTTCATAAATATGAGTGATGCTAGCAAAAATTAAACAATATTTTCTTTTAGTTCAAAGTATTTGTAATAAATTTGTCACAGAAGTAAAGAAAAAGTAAAAAACCAATCATAGTTAATAAAGTTGTTATTTACCAATTGCTGAATTCTCTTTTATTTGTTATACAGTACTCAATGTCATTGGTCTTAGGACTCAAGCATCACAGAAAGGAATAAATTGAGAATTTTATTATCACATTAAAAATTTGTGTTAGTCCTGTGTTAGTCCATAACTTTGCCAAATACTGCTACTAGATTCCAACTGGTGTATTCATTACCCCAATGTAAAACCTACAGAATGACTCCAGGCAATGATGAGAAACAAAGTGAATTGGTATTTGTTTTACCTCATCTTAATTGTGATGGTCATTACCAGGAATTCTTGACCATCTGTTTTCCTAAGCTACAAATAGATTATGTATTGCAGAAGTCCCATATTTTTCTTGAGTATAAAGAAAACTATGTGCAGTTTTAAGCTAAAATTCATGGTAATATAATGAGCACACTATCATAAGATATTTTCAAACAGAGGTTATATGGCCATCAGTTAGAACCTCTGCCCTAGGTTGGATGTTTTTCACTATCCAAAAGTCTAAAGTAATTTCTATAAAAATCTTCCAGAATTCTAATGAAAGAGTTGTCTCAGACTATTAATACTGTAAGGGAAAAACACATGAAAAAAATTGTCTAAAATACAAAAAGATTATGAAAATACAGAATTTTCAAAATGGGTCCATTTTAGTTAGCATTCATGATGAACAATAATTATTAAGGGTCACTCACTGATTGCCTAAATGCACAAATAGCATATAGTTACATATATAGGATTTTGTACTACTAAAGCAAATCAATCCTGAATTTAAATTACTTGGCATTACACTCAGTGGACCCTATTTCCTGAATCAACATCTGGCAAACAATAAATTGTATACAGCCCCCCCCCCCAAAAGCCCTCCATGGATGGTTAAATCTGAGACATAGAGTTCTCTATTCCCTTAGGTAGAATGAAGCACCGTCTTCCACTACGTGATATAGTGCAGCAAACATCTCACCTACAAGACATCTGTTTTCCAGCTGACAATGGGCCAAAACAACACTTCAGACTTGGGGAAAAAAATGCCTTCCTTTCAGAGTAGTGCTGACATAAATCTTAATGACCTGATACTTCTAACTACCTACTTTTAACAACCTCTTTTTACTATTCTCCAGGAGGGTTTTGAAATGAGCTGAGATTAAAATGCTACCTACACAACAAATCAGACCTGGGGCATAATAACAACTTTTTTCACTCATCCTTTTTCTACTTTGTCTCGTTATTGTCATCATTGTGCACTTTTTTTCTTTAAGGGAAAATATTGACATTTTGGAGTGAAATATTGAAATGGTGCAATTGTTTTATTGATGCTACTGCAGCATCTAACACAGAACTAAAACGTTGCAGAACTTTGTTGATGAGGTCAAAAATTAAAAGCAAATTAAACAGAAGAGTAAAACAGGACTTCCTAATTAATTAGATTTTTCTGCAATCTTTCCTGCAAGAGAATCTAGGTGTATAAAATAATTCTTAGTATCTGGCACTGATTAAAGTTCTAAGTTACCAAATAAAAGTAATAATGCTTTATTCATACATATTAAATGTGTTTTCAGGAATTTCTGAGCCTAGAAGAGAGTTAATTTTTGCAAGCCCGAGTAAGTTTTTAACAATGCAGCTTCCACGTCCTCAGCCTGACTAGTGAGCAAGTTTTAGGGAAGGAATGTGATAAGGTATATATTAAAAGAGATTGGGATGCCTTATTAACCTACTGGTCTTGAAGCCTATGTATGTCAATTTCTTTATGCAATGCCCTCTAACACTACATTACTATTGCTATCATGGTCTTGAATTTCCAAAATTATTCCGACCTAATTCATATAATAAATACTGATCCTAAACTCTTTCATGTAAAAGAGCTCTTCCAACTCCCATCTTCCCCAAACTTTTGAGTTTTGTGGAGATTTCTCGATTTTTAACTGAAGCAAAGCTGTGGATTGTAACTAACTTAACATTCTTGATCTTGCCTACCCCAGTTCATAAGTGCTTGATTATATTTTAGTAAGTTGATAATATTAAAGAAATTAAGCTTTCATTCAACGTGTTTCCAGCCAAAGGGTCATATTAACCACAGGCGTTCATTTACCATAACAAGGCAAGTTTATTTCTATTTGTTCCTCAAAAGAGAGCTAGCTATTTTAACTGTTGGTGCAAGATATGTCACAGCAGAAATTAATGTATCATTTAAAAATATATCTTTTAAAATTATTGTGTTTACAATTAAAGTTTTATTTATTACAAAAACACAAAAGTATTCTTAATATGACCCTATTTTATTGATTTCAGAGTTTCCTCACATGAAAGTCACCACTGGAAAAAAAAAAAAATCCTGATACACTGACTCCTTAGAGACAGTTTCAGTACAAATATCTTCTCTCAACTCAGCTTCCCTGGATAGGTGGTCATTTTGTCACAAAGATCTCTCTATAATGATGGATATAAGTACCGAAGTGAGAAAAGTAAAGACCTACACGTTCTAATCCCAAATCAGCCTACTAAATGGCTGCAGTCTCATTCAAACTGCCTTTCAGGTAAATAATAGATGTGCCAAATTTTCTTGAGACTCCATGATTAAATTAATTGTATATTTAGATTTTAAAAATTAAAACCATAAGATGCAAAAATTCTCTTTATGCCATTGTTGACTAGGTCAATCTGCTTAAGGAGGAAGATGTGAAAAGGGGAATATTTAATGCTGAGCATGAACAGATGCAGAAAGGAAGCAGGTAGATAATTTTCCTGAAAGCAAACATCTATCATGGCAGTCATAAGAAAGACAGTTTAGCACCCAGAATCTCTATTCATAAAGGTATAAAAAGCATACTTTTGTGTCTCCCTCAGGAGCAAAACTACCCTTGCAAATGGTATAAAATTTATTTAAGGCTGTTTTCTACTAAACTTCCTCTACAGTAGTCTGGGCAAGTTTCTTTCATAAAAGTTTCCTAGAGCATCTTAAAGTGTACTCATGAGTCTTTCTAATGGAAAAAGGGCACCTTTCTTAAGGGAAACAGAATCCCACCTCCCCTTACTCTATATCTCTATGCATCTAGGGTTGTTCATACTCTCAAAGTCAGCATTCTTATCTAGAGAGTTTAGCATTTGAATTTCCACAGGCCCATGAAAAAGACGATGTGTTCAAAAAGATTTCATGCTAAAGAAACATCCTAACATTTATAATCGCCACAGATCTACTAAATCAGAATCTCTGTAAGTGGAGGCTAAAAATTCCTAGTAGTAATATTAAAAATCCATACAACATCAGAGACCAAAAATAGAAGGAATAGCCAGGCAAGTATTTAAGAAAAAGTCCCATTGATCACCTAAGAGTAAAGGAACTTGATAATAAGAATTGGAACAAAAGTGTAAAATTGTATAGCATGTCTAGTGAGTCAATCAAAATCACAAAATGTGATCACAGTGCCTCAGCCCTCTCCTTTTTTTTCACATCTGCCCTTCCTCAGCTTATATTTCATGTTCCATCACTTAACAAATAACCTCGCCATTAGTCTCTGCTGTCTCAGTCCCTCTATCTCTTCATCATTCCAAGAGGACAGAACTCACCCTGAATGACTCTATCCATCTACTTTCTCTAAATCTCTACTTTCTCTACACCAAAGTAGCTAATTGCTGGTAAAAACTATCATGTAACAACATGTTGTCAAACTCATCATCAGAAAACCCAAACAGATTAGCACCAAGGCTCAAAAATTACTAGATGGTACAACCATCCTTGCCACTTCTTCCGCCCCACCTCCTATATTTAAGGTATAAGCAACAATGTATTTATTTCCCCAAAATCTCTCAAAATTTCACTACCTTTTCAACCATGACGACTCTAAGTCAAGCTACCATCATTTCTCCTAATCACCTACTTACTGTCTGTCTACAATTCCTATTCTGCACACTGGAGCCAATGACGTATCTGAAATGTAAACCAATCTTTCTCTTTCTCTCTCTCTCACACACACCCTACCACCATCTTTTCCTTTCATTGCCTTCTTTTTGCTCTTAAGATTAAAATAAGATCCATTTAAAAGGACCTGTGTATTTTGGCTCTTACCCATTTCTCTACATGAAAATTTGTTCCACTGTAGGACATTTACACATATGCTATCTTTCTATGTGGAATGCTATTTCTCCCCTCCTTGCCTAGTTGACTCCTGTTCATTTATTAGAAATCAACAAAGTCTATTATGTCATGATTGAGTTTTTACTTTTATTTGTGTGGTTATTTGATTAAAAGCTATCCCATTGCAATACAATGTCATATCATTAAATAGTGGTATAAGTAAAAAAATTAAAGAAAAATATTCTGAAAGAGAATTTAAGTGCCTGTACAATATAAACATGAAAGATATGTTCTTAACCAAGACAGTAAATATATAAAATTCAAATTGGGGAAGCAAGGTAACATAAACAAAGTAAAACTTAGGTAATTGTTTGGGAAACAAATATTTGTTTACAAAGAATTTATTGAAAAGGATAAAATCTATAATATGTTATACATCTACAATGTAATGGTTAAGCTTTATAATGTAATATGATATTTTTGTCAAATTGACAAAAATGGGACCAGAAACTAACAAAAAGTTCACAATAAAGTCCACAATAAATAAATGGGCAAATGATACAATGAGGCAAAACAGAATAGCAAACTCAAGCGGCCAAAAACATAGGGAAAGTCAAGATGCTTGAGCATTCTATTAATCAGGGAAATACAAATTAAGTAAAAATAAGCATTTGTGCACATTAGCCTGACTGACATGTTAAAGTGTAATTGTATATACAGTTGTGATCTGGACAGAGCATACTCTCATACATTATTGAAGAAAATATGAATTATCATTATTTTGTCAAAAGTAATCTGAAAACATCTATTAAAATTAAAAATTCATATACCCTTTGATTCAGTAAGTTCATACTTAGTATCTATTCCATACTAACAAGTCATGAAAAGTAAGGGGAGATATATCCAATGATGTCATTTTTTTATAGAGGGAAAACCAATGACTATAAGATGAATACTAACCATTTTGGAGTGGCTGAATAAGTTGCTAAAAAAAAATTAAAAACACTTAACATGCCTTTCTAGGATTTGGGGTGCAGATAGAGAATGTGGTAAGATCAAGCTAAAAAGTAAAATAAAATATAAAATTTCAGTTAATAAATACACTTTTTATAAAAAAATTCTGTATGACGATCACTTTTAGACATTTACAAAAATGTAAATAATATCAAAGAAGAAATAGATGTTTGAATACAAAATCTTTATTGTGCTGTTAATTTGTACATTACCTCTGAGTGCAAAGGCCAACCCTAGTGTCCATGTTTGGCCTGCCTCCCAAGAAGAACAGAACCTCCTCAAATAATTTTTCCTCTGAAGTACCCTAAACCATCTTTTGTGCATAAATCTCTGTTCTTGAATATATTTTTAATGAACTTTACTCAGTAATCATTATCAAATGCCTCCTGGGTAGGCATAGCTTTAGGATCAGAGGACATAGAAATAAATAAAATAGAGATACATTAGAATAAAATAAAATACAAATAAAAATTGAATATAGAAGCAGGAGAAAATCCAGAAGAAATCAAATAAAAAACAAATGGAAGAAAATAAAATTGCCCAAATGAGTTTAGAAAAGATGATAGATAGGAGAAATATTAACATAACTTAGCAATATGATAGTACTACCAAAGAACTACAACAAATAGAAGAGAAAATGTACTTTAAATAAAAGAAAATAAAACTTTCCTAAAACAAATACCTAAGACTGCCAGTAAGAAAAAAAAAAATCTACCATGTTGTTAGAAAAATTAGCAGAAAGTAGTCAATACCAAGCTTTCATCCAGTGGCATTCCAGAAACATAAATATCCAGTAATCACACCAAATCACTAATAAGGAGTACAGGGAGAGAAAGATTACATTCACCTGACTTTTACAGAGCAGGATTTAACGCCAGAAGATTCAATGTCTGCAAGTTCTGAAGATAAAGATACAATCCAAAAATGTAATGCACAGCCAAGTAATGCTGCAATTGTAGAACCAGCAGAAAGATAACCTCAAACACATAAGAACTACAGGAATATGGCCCTTAACAAAAACAAAAATAAACAAACAAGTCACAACAACTAAAAATATAATATTTCCTGAAATCTAATCAAACAAAAAAGAATCAATATTAAGAACCCAGGGATAGAGAAACTATGGTTAAAGGCTGAAAACGAAATTAAATCAGATTAAGAATAGATTTATATCTGTGGCTAGATAAAATGAAATCAATTGTAATAATTATGATATCACAACAAAAGGCAAGCAGTAGAAAACTCTTCAGGGAGACTCTGCAGAAGTTGCATAAATTTCAGTGGAACTTTTTTTTTTTTTACTTTTTTTAATTAATTAATTTTTTTATTTCAGCATATTATGGGGATACAAATATTACGGTTATGTATATTGTCCATGCCCCTCCTCAGTGGAACTTTTTGTTTGTACCTGCTCTAGGCTAATGCTAGCCTATGTACAGAAACTCAGAAAACCATACTGGTGTCTTAGGATGTCTAGTCACATAAATATGATAAGTCATTTCCCAATTGGATTCAAGTTACTATGATTTATTCTTCTCCAAGTAATATTAATTAAGTTCTGGACATTGTACCAAACTCATGGGAAGAGTAAAAATAATATTAATGAACCTCTGTGAACTGATGAATGAACTAGTTTTAACATACAAGTTCTAGAAGCTATTTATTAGAGTGCAGTAAAATAGAAAACAATAACATCTTCTTTACCCTACCTTGTTCCCAAAGTGAGACACATTCAGGATTGAATGTCAGCTGTTCTCGTGGTTAGTTGTGGCCAAAAATAAATAAACATGATGATATTTACTATTCTTTGGACACTTATGAGCCCTCAGAATGATTATTTTTACTGGGAAAAGCCAGGGATCAGAGTCAGATTAGACAAAACAAAAAGGCATAACAGTATTTAGAGTTGGCTATCAATTTTGAGGAGGAATAAAAGAGATATACATGTTGTATATTCAGAATATGTGTCTAAAATGATGCATACTAACTGGTAACAAAAACTTTTTCCAGAAAAGAAACTGAAGAATTATAGAAAAGGAAGAGAGATTTTTTTCATTATGTATAATTTTATATTTTTAAATGATTTACCATGTGCCTATATAACTGTTCAAATAAACTGATAACTTTTAAATAATCTGAACAAGCAACAAGCTTGTATTTTGAAAGGATCAATAAGATTTGTAAACATATAGCCAAGCTAACAAGAAGGAAGGAAGGAAGGAAGGAAGGAAGGAAGGAAGGAAGGAAGGAAGGAAGGGAGGGAGGGAGGAAGAGAGGGAGGGAGGAGAAAAGAGAAAAGGTACAAATTACTAATATCAGATGTTAAAGAGGGGGACCATCACTGCTGATCACATGGACATTAAAAGGATAATAAAGGAATATCATTAAAAACTCTATACCCACAAATTTGATAACTTAGATAAAAATGTATCAATTTCTTGAAAGATGAGAACTAGTAAAACATACAAAGAGAAATAAGTAACCTAATAGGCCAATATCTATGAAAAAAATTGATTCAATAATGAGTAAGCTTTCAAAAAGAAAGCAATAGTTGTCGGATAAACATATGAAAAGATGCTCCAAGATTTTTATCATTAGGGAAATACAAATTAAAACAATAGTAAGATATCACTATATGCCTATTAAAAAGGTTAAAATTCAAAAATCTGACAATTCCAAATGCTGAAAAGCATGCAGAGCAACAGGAACTGTTGTTCATTTCCAGAGAAAATGCAAAATGGTACAGTCGCTTTGGAAGACGGTTTTGCAGTTGCTTACAAAGCTAAATATAGTTTTGTCATATGATCCATCAGTCATACTCCTAGATATTTACCTAATTGAGTTGAAAGTTTATGTCCACAATAAAATATTACACAAGAATGGTTATAGCAGCTTTCTTCATAATTGCCAACACTGAAAACAACCAATATGTTCTTCAATAAATGAGTATATAAACAAACTGTGGTACATTCATAATAAAAAAATGAAGTATCAAGCCACAAATAAACATGTAGAAAACTTAAATGTATATGTGTATAGTTAAGTGAAAGAAGCCAGTGTGGAAAGGCTACATACTTTTAAGATTCCAATTATATAACATTCTGGAAAAGTCAAAACTTATAGAGACAGTAAAAAAATAAATGGTTCCAGGTGTTTGAAGAAAGGGGTAGGAATGAACAGGTGAAGTACAGGGTATTTTTTCAACAGTGAAACTATTATGTATGATACTATAATAATGGATAGATGACATTATTTTGACATTTGTCAAAACCTCTACAGGTTTTTTACAAATTTACAAATTTACAAATGAGCAACAGCAGAAAACTAGAATGATCTATATAGCAATGGGTTAGGATTATAGACATAAATAAGAACTCATGTTTAATTTAATATAGAGACAAATAGTTTTATATAAAAATATAGATGAGTGTATATACATGGGTTAGTAATATGCACATGTATTTCCCTGCTCTATCACCTGAGATGGCCTAAAAGAAACAATATCCTAGTAACAAAATAGTACACCTAGCACCCAAGGTCTTGGCTTCTAATACTGTTTTCCAATAAAAGGATTCAGGAGTCTTTGGAGAAATGGCTCATTCAAACACTGGTCAGAGACTATACAATATGAGCCTGTCCAAATCATACTTGTTATAAAGTATTACTATCAAAAATATAAAAGGAACTCTTACAACTTAATAGCCATAAAAACAACCTGATTTAAAAATAGGTAAATGATCTAAAGGCATTTTTCCAAAGAATATATACAAATGTCCAACAAGTATAGAAAAAGTAGTCAATATTACTAATCATCCACAAAATACAAATCAAAACCACAATGAGATATCACCTCATACCTGTTAGGATGGCTGTTATCAATAAACAAAAGATATCAAGGGTTGATGAGGATGTAAAGAAAAGAAAACCCTTGTACGCTGTTGGTGGGAATGTAAATTAATATAGCAGTTATGTAAAACTGTACAGAGGTTCCTAAAAAAATTTAAAATTAAACTATCAAATGATACCAGCAATTCTATTTCAGCATATATATCCGAAAGAATTGAAATAAGTATCTTGAAGAAATTTTCTGCACTCCTGTGTTTATTGTGGCATTATCTATAATAGCATACATGAAAACACCTAAACGTCCATTGATAGGTGAATGGATCAAGAAAATGTGGTGTACATACCTATAATAGAATATTATTCAGCCTTAAAAAAGGAAGGAAGTCTTCCCATTTGTTACAGCATGGATGAACTTGGAGGACATTATCCTAAGTGAAATAAAACAGACACATAAAGATAGATAATAAATGATCCAACTTACATCAGGTATCTAAAGTAGTCAAGCTCATAGAACTAGAGAGTAGAATGGTGGTTACTAGGGGGTAGGGAGAGAGGAAATCAGAGAGATGTTGGTCAAAGAGTACATAGGTTCAGCTAGGCAAGTGAGTAAGTCCTAAAGATCTGTACAGCATAGTACATACAGTTGATATTAATTGCATACTTAAATACTTGTTAAGAGGCAATATGTATACATCACATACAATGTTTTTGTATGTCATTCATATTTCAATGTAAAAATATTCTTTAAAAAAGTGACACTTGATCATCTTTTAGTGCCGTAAATGTTAAACAAAAAAAATATACTCTGACATTGGTGAGAATACGCCAAAGGGTCACAGGAGCCGACTGAAAGGACTTCCAGCAGCCTAAACTAGAACAATTTTAGGAAAAAAAATAATGAAAGTAGTATTGAATTAAACTCTAAAGTATAAAATAAATATCTATGAGTATGTAGTGATATAAATAAGTGAATGAATAAATTAATATTTTAACAACAGACAAATCTCCCATGCAGAAGATTTCCAAATAAATTATATAGATATTCCATCCTAATGGAAGATCAAGTAAATTTCCCACTCCTTAAAACTGTGCTGCACATAGTTACTTCCTTCCAAAGAGTAGAGTATGTGGATATTTTCACAGTGAAGAAAACTGACAACCTCTGCTTCAAATGAGTGATCAAGGTCATCATCAACCTCAGAAATCATGTTGATAGTATGTACACTTGATGTAATATGATGAAAATGACACTTAATCTCTGTGATCTTCCTCCTGAAACCCCATAACCCCTGTCTAGTCATAAGAAACACATCAAACAATTTTCAATAGAAGGATATTCTACAATATAGCTGACAGTACTACTTAAAATTATGATCATCAAAAACAAGGAAAAAAAGAATGTCTGAGGAATTCTCACTGCCAGGAAGAGCCTAAGGAGATGTAACAACTAAATGTAATATGGAATCCTTGATGAGATACTAGAACAGAAAAACAACATTAGATAACCACTAAATAAATCTAAATAAAGAGTGGACTTTAGTTAATAAAAATGTATCAATATTGGTTCATAATCATAACATATATATCACACTAGTCATAATAATGTTAAGATATTAATAATTGGGAAAATTGTGGTAGGAGCATTAATGTGGGCACTTTTTACTAAATGCTCATTTTTTGTGATAAAAACCATTACAAAAATAAAGTCTATTAATAAAATAAAAGATAAATATCTCAAAGCAAATGATCACCTTTTGGAAAAATAATCAGTTAGCTGTAAAATTCTATGGAAGACTGAGGGCTCATGGGCTAAAAGCTCTGTTATTTGGCATGGTCATAGGATGGGGGTTTCTTAATGGTTACATAGTCACAGTCATGTAAAAACTATACATGATTTTTCCATTTGTACTTTTATTAAAGTCTCTCTATACTTAATAAAAATTCAATGAATTTTAAAATACCAAGAAGTACCATAGCTGTGATGTTTGGGTACAGTTTCTTTTACTCACAGCCCAACTTCATGCATACGAGGCACTGGACACTTTCTTTGAGACTACCACTGCTCCCCCTAAAAACTGGATGTTTCTGTTGACACTGTTATCATAATGCACTCTGTGAAGAACCTGCTTGCTATGGTCTCCCAAAGTTCCCATGTTAGTAACTTAATCACCAACGTAGCAGTGTTGCTTTAAGTGGTGATTAGGTCATGAAGGCTCTATCCTCATCAATGGATTAATGTTGTTATAATGGGAGTGGGTTTGTTATATCAAGAGTGGAGTTGTTATAAAAGCAAATTCAGTCCTCTCTTGCTCCATCTTGCTTTCACGCCTTCTTGCCATTTTGCCTCCTGCCATGGGATGACGCAGCAAGAAGACCCTTGCCAGATGCCAGTGTCAAGCTCTTAGACTTCCCAGCCTCCAGAACTGTGAGCCAAATAAACTTCTATTGTTTAGTTACGCAATCTCGAGTACTCTGTCATGCCTCAACACAAAACGGACTAACACACTGCCTCTTTGGGTTACCAGCATCTAAATCAGGTGCTTCCAACTAGCAGAACCTAAGTCATATGACTGTACTCTGGCTATAGGAAAGGCTAAGAAATTTTTTTCTGGCTTCTATAGAGAGAGCTGGGACTCTAATAATAGAGAATTTTTTAAACACAAGAAGAACATTCCAAGATGCAGGAGGGCAATAAAAGTGGCCATTAAAATTACTATTAAAAAAATTTCCTATTGGACAAGAATAATAACCAGTAGATATCCTAAATTTACTATTTAAAATACATTTTTATGCTAATTTTGGAAAATTTGAAGCTGCTCATTTAAGACGCTGCTTTTCTAATACATAGAGTGATAGTAAGCACATTACCTTCTGCCAAGAAGGCAGTTATAATATTTTGTGTTCTCTGCAATTTGAATTGTCATGAGATTAATTGTTATAGCATGATAAATTGATAATCATAGTTTTGGCTTCACCAAGACTAAAATTGTTTACCTCACTGATTAGAAGGTGTTTCCTAGTACAAAAGATCCATTTCTTCAACCCTAGGCACTTAGCAACACTGTGATCTAACAATCCACGAAGCACAAATCCACCCATGTAAGCCTGTATGGGAAAATAACTGGAAGAAAAAGCATCAAACTAAGAAAATCAGGACAAATATATTGTGTATGACTCTTTAGGGCATATGGATAATAAAGACAACAAAGGTAATATAGATAAAAAAGCAATTCCCTCAACTCCCTCTCTCTCTCACACACACACACGCACATATATACACATACATCATGCTTAATACTTTTGAGGGTTTGTAAAGACTTTGAAAAACAATATTGTATAATATTGTATCTTCTTATAGTCTAATTGGCTGGCCAGTCTACTTGGAGTCACACCTGAATCCTAGAGAGAAAGGACTCCCCAGATTTCCTTGATATCTTTCAGAAAGAGCAAGTGATCATTTCTATACAGGCTTCCTCCATTACCTTAATTTCAATCAAGTCTGGGGCCCCTGTCTGGCCTGGGCCTAAACTATTCTCCTAAAAGCCAAAAAAAAAGTCAGAAACCCCGTTAAATCCATCTCACCTCTGCTTTAGGACTTTAGTATTTGAACATCCCTAGTTTTTTTTTCTTGTTATTAAAATTAAAAAATAATCTTACCCTCATAGAATTATGCAAATTAAAGTGGGATAATACATATAAAGGGCATGACCCATAATTTGGTACCTCACATCCTGATTCTTTCATTTAGAGCTTGACTCATACTGCTGTAATCATTAGCTTAGTTGTATGAATAACTATTTTTGATTCTGTTGCTATTTCTTTATTTCCAATTTGCTCTCCTATCTTCTTGAAGCTTTCTTTTCTTGATCAAAACTACATTTCTGTTTCTGCTTAAGTTTCTGCTTTTTTGTGTGTTTAATCAGTCAATAATGTCTCCTGTAGGCTCACTGCATTGTGTGCTTTGGGATATTTTTTAAATACCACAAATAACCAAAGAAACTTTACTATTAACATTTTTTAGAGTGTCTATTATCTCACAGACTAACTTATTTTTGAAATATATGTAAAATGAGGTTAATTTCCTCATACTACTAGAATAGAGTAGTCAATTACTATGGGCAGCATTGAACATCCATGGTCTGACTCTTTATATTTTAAGTTGACACTGAGCTGTATGCGAAGCACTTTAATAAGAATTTTAGGAATCTATGTTAACATAATTTAATCCTCACGATAAGTATTTTCAATTATCATCACTATCAGTATCATATTCCCAATTGTGAAATTGAAATTTTTAGTGTAATGCAGTCTACCCAAGGACACCAATTAATAATTAGTAGAACTGGCATGCAAATCTACATGTATGTAAAAACAGAGCCCACAACATTATACAGTGTCTCAATGATGAAGTCACAAAAGCTAAGTCTAAAACTGTCTGCTCTTGTCAAGAAACTTTTCTCAAGAATATAGAACAATAGCCCTGAGAATTCCAGGATCAATCTAAAAAGTAATGTTTCCCATCTAATCAAGTGGGTGCTTTCACAACATATAGCTAATGGTATGCCCATTACAGCAGCAGAGACAGAGACAGCCAGCGGTAAATCTTCCCCTTGTACAGTGGATTCTGGTTTAAGAAGATTTACTTTTATAACAGCTGTGAGGATTTCTACCTTATCAACCTCTACTCCTTTAATACCTTTCTCCCAAATCTTTTTTATAGCCTCTCGTACTGATGACAGGTCCTAAGGGTCAGAACTAGAAGCACTTTCTTTGTAACTCTCAATGTGTTTGATGTTGACAAATTACTTTTATTGTCTTTGCTCGGTTTTGAAATATCCTTGATTTTACTTTGGAAAGTTTTCATGATGTGAAATTAAAGTGATATTTTTTTCTTTTGTCTGTAAATCTCTAATTTCCTCATTGTTTCTCTTGTTTATATCAATGCAAGTCTCTTTGCTTGTACAGTCTAAATGCATTGCCCATATGTTATCCAAATCTCTTGGTCTGGTGAAAGACTAATTCTGATTCTATAACTTGAGCTGAATAAGATCTGTTTTTTCTCTAAATAAGTGCCACTTCATTTAGAGACATAGAAAAAAAAAGTCATTTACAGACATAGATGTGTAAAAAACACCCTACGGGGGGCGGAGGGGGAAGGCTTTCTGAAGTTGAGAAGGAATTAAGCATTTCAATTTATCATTCCTCCAAGTAGTTTGCTGCAGCATAGAAGGAGGATGAAGAGGTGGAAGCCAGTCAGAAGAAATCACAAGAGAGGCCTCACTTTTTACTGTCTCTCAAAGTTTATACACTATGTGTTTAGGACATGTCCTATTAGCCTGGTATTATGAAAGACAATTGAAACATTCTTATCAGTGGGCCTGTTGGATACAGACATTATTTTAACTGAGAGTAGGCAGGATAGACAGCACAGAGAAGCCTAATTATGTTCTGAGTGAGCAGTCACAGCAACCATGGCTACATATTCAGGGACTGGAGCACCACAGGGAAAATAAACTACTAATCTATTCCTAATATGGAGCATGAAACTCTTCACCCATATACCTTTTAACCCACACATGAGTAATAAATGCAAATGGCTATATTAAATAATCTCATTGCTTTGTATCTATGGCCTATAGTCTTTATGTACTTTGGGAGACAGTCTGGTAACCAAAGAATGAATTTCTCATTATGATGTGCTATTTTCTTGGGAAAGCATAGTCCAAAGGCAGGAGGTTGTCCCTGGGATATCTTAGCAAGACTCCAAGCATTAACGAACATGTGGTTGGTTGGTTGTAAGTATTTATTTATTTTCTACTCTCTCTTATTGAGAGAATGAAAGCATCTCTATATTCTTAATGTTTTTATTAACAGTATGGAAGAAGAGATTGGAATAACGCAATAAAATGTAGCAGGAAATCACACACAGGTACAGACATATCCAATATCATTCCACAATACATCTGTGCCATTCACACACTATTCTCCTTGCCTGAGATTCTCTGCATGCCATCTACTTTCTTTGCTTAGTAGACTCTGGCACATCTATTGTAATCCCACCTATTCATTACCTTCTTCTATGAGTCTTTCTCAAATTTCTTGACAGCTCCTTTTCTACAGTACCTCAATACTTTCTGTATAATTATTTTAAGATACTTCAGTAATACTTATTGATTCAGTCTACTTAGTTTTAGCATCTGTTGTCAATAATCAACATAGTTTGGATGCTTTGACGGCAAGGTCTATGACAAAAAAAAAAACATATTGAGTTTTCTATGAACCAAGCTATGCTAAGAACTTTACAGTTATTACCTAATTTAATCTTCACAACAAACCCATGTTGGGAGTAATGATATGATTTGCTCTTTACAGATAAGGAAAGAAGTTTATATAGTGAGAAACAGGGCTGCTCAGGTATATCTGATTGCAAAGTATGTACCCTTGACCTAGTCGTGGGCTGGAAATGTTTAACAACTGGTTCTTGCCACTTCTGAGGAGCAGGAAATAAGGAAAAAGTAAAAGCAAATTCTCTTTTTCATTTTCACCATGCCCATACTTCCACTGCGATCAGTTTCAAGCTATCAACAGCATGTAATTGAACATGAATTTTAGAAGAGATACTCTCAATGAGTTATCAAGAGCCAATACAAGCTGTGTTCAGCACACCATTACCTTCACCACTATGTTTTTTGCTTCTTATTCATGTTCATAACTCCGCCTCCTCTGCAGGACTTGTACTAAGCCTGGAATCAGGTAGTGCTCAAAAAAAAAATACTTTTGAAGAAATGAATAAATTTATTTATGCTTGTAAATTTTTTAAAATGTCATTAATATACAAACATCTTAGTAAAATAATTTCCTGCATTTTGACATTTTTAATCACTGAAAAGAGATTGCTGATAGTTAATCATCTGGTGTTATAAACAAATGACATTTTAAAATAGGAGCAATATGTATTCCAAGCATTGATTATTCTTAAAATGTTGAAGACTTTTTCCTCCAGGATTTTTGCATTCAGATAAAATTAAATGAGACTTTTATAATTAATCAGACAGATCAATAAATGTTGACTACTAATACACATTAGTTAAAACTTCTCTGCTCTCTCTCATCTTTCTTCATAGTTACAAAAATGTTGCCATTATATATAGATACAATAAATATACCAAGTCTCAATATAAATTTTATCATCATAATTAAAATGCTTTCTGTAATATCTAAATTATTTAGGTAAATCTACATGCCTACAAAGAGTGAGTCATGTAGACCAAGCCTCCACTCTTAAGAACTAACAAACTTTTAACATCAATGTAATCTCTACATTTATAAGAAAAAGTATCTGAAAATTTAAAAAATTCTGCTTAAATTTGTGATCTTTTTTTAAAAATATTTTTACATTCAGGAATTTCAAAATTTACTTTATCCAAAACAAACCAAAAAAGATAGTTTTTCATTAAACTGAAAATATCAACATATAGTTTCTACTTCTCAACTCTCCTATGTAAAATTTATTCTGGTATATGTTTGTGAAAAAAACTGTATATTTCCTTTTGTATTTCATTTGAAAAATTGGGTGATGAACTTTGAGACATATAGGCATACCTCAGAGATACTGCAGATTCAATTGAAGACCACAATGAAGTGAATATTGCAATTAAGTGAGTCACACAAATTTTTTTGTTTCCTATTGCCATTAAAAGTTATGGATATATCACATTGTAGTCTATTAAGTGTGCAATAGTATTATTTCTAAAAAATGTACATACCCTCAATTTAAAATACTTTGGCTAAAAATTGCTAATGATCATCTGAGCCTTCAGAGAGTTGTGATCTTTTTGCTAGTGAAAGGTCTGGTCTTGATGTTGATGGCTGCTGACTGATCAGGCTGGTGGTTGCTGAAAATTGGAGTGGCTGTGGCAATTTCCAAAAACAAGACAATAATGAAGTTTGCCTCATCGATTAACTCATCCTTTCATGAAAGATTTCTCTGTAGCATGCAATGCTGTTTGATAGCATTTTGCCCACAGCAGAACTTATTTCAAAATTGGTGTCGATCTTTTCAAATCCTGGTTCTGCTTTACCCATTCAGTTTACGTAATATTCTAAATCCTTTTTTTGTCATTTCAACCTTGTTCACAGCATCTTCACCAGGAGTAGATTCCATCTCAACAAACCACTTTCTTTGCTCATCCGTAAGAAATAACTCCTCATCTGTTGGAGTATAATCATGAGATTGCAGCAATTCAGTGACATTTTCAGGCTCCACTTGTCGTTCTCTTCCTACTTCTACCACATCTGCAGTTACTTCTTCTCCTGAAGCCTTGACCCTCTCCAAGTCATTCATGAGGGTTGGAATCAACTTCTTCCAAATACCTGTTAATGTTAATATTTTGATCTACTCCCATGAATCACATATGTTCTTGATGGCAACTAGACTGGTAAATCGTTTCCAGAAGGTTTTCAATTGATTTGGCCAAGATCCATCAGAGGTATAACTATCTGTAGCAGCTGTAACCTTATGAAATGTATTTCTTAAATAATAAGAATTGAAACTCAAAATTACTTCTTGATCCATGGGCTGCAGAATGAATGTTTTGTCAGCAGGCATGAAAATAGCATTGATCTCTATGTACATCTCCATAAGGTCTCTTCAGTGACTAGGAGCATTGTCAATGAGCAGTAATATTTTGAAAGGAATCTTTTTTTCTGAAAAGGAAGTCTCAACAGTGGGGTTAAAATAGCAAGTAAACCATGCTATAAACACATGTGCTATCATCCAGGATTTTTTGGATAAATAGAGCAGAGGAAGAATAGATTTAGCATAATTCTTAAGAACATTAAGGTTTTTGGAATAGTCAATGAACATTGGCTTAACTTAACATTACCAGCTGTATTAGCCCCTAATAAGAGAGCCAACCTGTCCTTTGAAGCTTTGAAGTCGGGCATTGAGTTCTCTTCCTTAGCTATGAAAGTCTTAGATGGTATCTTCTTCCAATAGAAGGCTGTTTCATCTACATTGAAAATCTGTTGTTTATTGTAGCCTCCTTCATCAATGACCTTAGCCAGATCTTCTGGATAACTTGTTACAGCTTCTACATCAGCACTTGCTGCTGTGCCTTCCATTTTTATGTTACAGAGATGACTTCTTTCCTTAAACCTCATGAACCAACCTCTGCTAGCTTCCCACTTTTCTCCTGCAGCTTCCTCACCTCTCCCAGACTTCACAGAATTGAAGACAGTTAGAGCCTTGCTTGGTATTCAGCTTTGGCCTAAGGCAATGTTGTAGCTGCTTTGATCTTCTATCTAGACCACTAAAACTTTCTCCCCACCAGTAAAAGCACTATTTCACTATCTTATCATTAGTGTGTTCACTGGAGTAGCACTTTTATTTTCCTTCAAGAATGTTTCTTTTGCATTCATAACTTGGCTAACTGTTTGGTAAAAGAGGCCTAGATTTCAGACTATCTTGGCTTCCACATGCCTTCTTCACTAAACTTGATCATTTCTAGCTTTTTATTTAAAGTGAGAGATGTGAGACTTTTCCTCTCACTTGAACATTTGGAGGCCATTGCAGGATTATTAATTAGCCTAATTTCAATGTTGTTGGGTCTCAGGGAATAGGAAAGCCCAAAAAGAAAGAGAAAGATGAGGGAGTGGTGGTCTAGGGAATAGCCAGAAAACACACAAAATTTATTAAGTTCACTGAATTAAATGGGCATAGTTCATGGTATCTCAAAGCAATTATACTAGTAATATTAAATAACACTTATCACAGATCACCATAACAGATATAATGATAATGAAAAAGTCTGAAATATTGTGAAAATTACCAAAATGTGACACAGGGACACAAAATCAGGACATGCTGTTGCAAAAGTGGCACCAATAGACTTGCTTGATGCAGGACTGCCACAAACCTTCAATTTGTAAAAAATGCAATATCTGCGAATCGCAATAAAGCAAAGTACAATAAAACAAAGTATGTCTGTATATTAAATGAAAAAGATTCAAGAAAAACACTCTAAATTTGGAAGAATTCTGTGTCAAGACATTTCTTTTCTAAAGTTAAAATGATCACATTTTTTATGCTTTGCCTTTAATTAATTATTTTCTATTTATGTTAATTCTTTAGTTTAAAACTTCTCTTTGATTCTTTGAAGATACTCTGCAATACTTATTAGTGCCTTCCCCTGGAGTATTAATAAGCAAACCCAAGACAGCGTTTTAGTCTTAATACAAAGGAATCCCATAGTAACATAAGAAAATGAGTTGCTTTTATCTGAATTCTATGTCTTTAACCAGACTGCAGTATTAAGTGAAATCACAATTTATGGTGTGACTAGGACATTGACATAAGGAAACAACCACAGCAGAATGATGGACAAGATGACCCAGTAACTCTCTTCCTTGACTAAGCTGTAGGATTTCATGGAATGACACTATAATTACATGGGAAGTAATTGTCATCTATTTGCCAAGAAATTACATGGTTGACAGTACTCTCTGAAAATTGTTCTGCATTTCTAGTGCCAATAGCTATGTTAGCAGAAAATGAAATTAGAAACAACCACAGGAGGTGTTTTCTACTCATTTAGAAAACTATTTCATTTAAGAAGTAAAATTTAATTTACAAGTAAATATTATAAAACTAAAAATAAAATGGAATGACTTAGAAATGTTCCTGAGAGTTATTGTTATTTGGTATAACGTTGGCTTTATGGAAAAAATAAAGTCATTTACTACACCTCAAGCTAATTATATATCCTATTTTGCAAGTGCCAGTACTATAAAGCCATCTTTCCTAGGTTATTCCTTACAAACAAATGAATGTCAGATTTCAATAGACCAAAATAGGAATAACTATTTTTAAGCTTTTGACTTTTTTTCCAAAATAACATAAAAGCTATCTCTTATGATTGCAAGAACTAATATTGTATGATAAGAATAGTTTTCAAAACAAAACTATGTTCAAATTGGCAAATGAGTGGTTTTATGTTCTCATACTTTGTGACATAAATATGAAACTCTTAATATCAAAATCACCTATTCAAACCAAGGAAATTTACAAATATCATTATGTTAAAAAACTGCTGAAATTCTTAGTTGGCAAGAAACTTAAGTTATTAATCACACAAACTTTGTGTAAATAAATAGTTCTAGAACTGATTTCTTACTAAATATATCTGGTTTCTTAATAATGTTTAGTCATACTCTATAAGCCTTTTCTATATGCCAAAATTTAATACCAAAAATGATTTATATAAACATACTTTCAAGAATTTATCTTCAAGTTATGTAATACATTATCTTCTCTAGTCAGTGTATTTAATACAAAAGTTTGCCATGTTACCTACATCTATACATATTTTATTTGCTGGTTAAGGAAAAATGTAACATTGTGGCAACCAGGGAAGATGTTTAATGTCGAAGGAATCAAGTTCTAATTTTTTACTTTACATTTTACTAAGGAAGCTAGTTTTATTGGAAAAAGTAAGATTAAAATGCTCTGTACTATGGGAAGAAAAATAGTGTACACAATAGTATTTATAGTAGGTGACATTTTTTGAATAAAACAGATATAAAGAAGATAATACATGAAGAATATACTTCCACATACATAAAATACCTGAAAGGTTACATAAAAAATTAGTAGGCTTGTTACCTTTAGGAAGAATTACTTGGTAGTTGGGAAAATAGGATGATGGGAAGGCTTAAATGCCATAAAGTATCTTTTTGTAACTTTTAAATTTTATCCTGTGTCCATAATAAATTATCTATTCAAAAATACATTTAAAATAGCAAAAAAATAAATATGCCCTTCTCTTTGATGAAAGGACTACAAAACTGAAACCAAAAGTTCAAAGTAGAAGACTGTAGGTCTATAAAATGAAAGAAAATCATTCCTTGGATTAAAAGGAAAGCTGATACATCTTATTTACACAAGCAGTTTGAAATGAGGGCTGATATGGTTTGGATATTTGGCTCCTCCAAATCTCATGTGGAAATTTGATCCTCAGTGTTGGAAGTGGAATTTAGTGCAAGGTGTTTGGGTCATGGAGGCAGATCCCTCATGAATGGCTTGGTGCCCTCCCCTTGGTAATGAGTGAGTTTTCCTTATTAGTTCACATGAGAGTTGATTGTTTAAAAGACCCTGGTATCACCTCCTATCTCTCTTACTCCTTCTCTCACCATGTGACACACCTGCTCTCCCTTCCCATTCCACCTTGGTTGACAGCTCTCTGAAGCCCTCATGAGAAGCAGATGCTGCTGCAATGCTTCTTGTACAGCCTGCAGAACCGTGAGCCAAACAAATCTCTCTTTTCTTTATAAATTACCCAGTCTTAGGTATCCCTTTATAGCAGCAACACAGACTAACACAGGGGCCTTAAAAAAAGAATGTGTTATATAAGTCCAAAGCCACATGGAAAAAGGATGAACATGGACATAAATAAAGAAGATGAGTAGCACATATATAACTCAAGAAAAGGAAAAAACAAGATCAACCCTCCTGTACGTGTACATACACACACACATGTGTGTGCCTTCTATTCTGTGACCTTCTGGGACATGGGCTGGCTCATAATGATCTTATCAGCTCATCTCTCACAGAAAGGAGCCACCTATAGCCAATTTTTGCTACATGAAAATTCCTTGAAATAAGCCTGATTGAAACTTAATCAATTTGATTATTTTGCTAGGAAATGTCAGATTCCAAAAGACTAACTATACTTTTGCCCTTGGTTTCTGTGAAATGACCCTGCATGAAGTGTGTGATTTACTCTAGGCTTTCTTCAACTAGGATTCTGTGAGATAAATAAGCCCCAGTGGATGCATTAAGGCCTCCATTTCAGGTATAAATTAACTTCTTTCTCCTATGCATCTAAAATGGAAGTCAATATGTATTATTTTTTGGAAAATTGGGAAAAGAGTCATGAAGATCATTCTCTGTTTCCTGTGATTCACAGGGGAAGAATTCAATTGAGACTATGTTAAACAAAACAAGCACAATTTTAATGCCAGAGAGTAAACTCAAGATAACTCAATTCTCTATTTCAAGTTTTCAAATACTTTGCAAGGGGATGTGCAGGCCAAAAATCATGCCATCTTCTCCCAATGTTTCATTTCACATCACAGGTGCTTCATACTTCTTTTATCTCAAAACGATTCTGAAAAATTTTCTTTCCTCTCCACACAATTCCATATTGTCTCTCATGTCAGAAGTGGCTAGTGGGATAATGCCTCTACCACAGTGATGCATTTTAAGATTGCCAAAGAATCAGACAATGTGAGTCTCCAGGTATACAGAATCCCTTGGAACTGTGGTAGTTATATTAGGAGTCTATGTGGGCAGATCTGGGGGGAGAGTGCAGTATGGGTTCTAGCTGTCCATGCTTGTGGGTCACCCCTTCCCCCTACAGGAGGGCCACATTCTCAGCTCAGGCTGGGATCCTGGGTGGGGAACCTCCCAGGCCACAGCACAGTCTACAGAAAGCTCAGCTGCCTTGACCTCATGCAGGCTGGCAGATGTCAGGGGGAGACCGCAGAGCAGAGTAGTGGGGAGAGAGTGAGGCCCACTCCAGACTGGCAGATGGTAAATCTCAGATGTCCCCGCCTCCACAAGCAGACTTTCTGGTTGGGTAGGACCACTTCAGCCATTTCCTGGTGGCTTTATCCAGAACTGAGAGCAGACTTTTGACCCCTGCCAAAACAGCTACCTTGCCAGCTTTTGTGGAGCCTGAAGGCAAGCCCACCCAACCTAGCCTTGCCCAGCCATACTCCCCCACCCTCCTCTGCTGTGGCTGTGAATAAGAAATCAACTGAAGTTCCAGAGCCCCACCCACCACCTGGAGCATTCAAGGGATTCTCCACAGGGACTAGAGCTGATCACAGAACCCAAAAACAACATTGCAACTTGTTCCTTCTGGCAAGCACCACCTACTGTCAGGGAAGTCAATTTATATTCCCTTTACAGCATTTATTGACTCAATTTTACAGGGTATGTGGGGTCCAAGAAGTGGCCACTTGAGGGAGCATCTACCCCTCCCCACAGAAAAACTGCACTATTGGATAAATGTGGAAAGAACTGAGCCCAGAGCCTTAGCATACAAGTGTTTAGGCTCCTCCCCCCATGAATAGCTCTCCCAGTTTGGAGAGCTTATCCTGACCCTCCTACCCATGGCTCCCCCTAGTGGCTAGAAAAGCAACTTCTGAGTCCTGCTGTGGCATTGCAAACACTTTCAGGCTCCCACAATCTAGTCACAAGATGCCTTGCTACTGCCCCCAATTTAGTGGTTATGGTCACCAAGAAAGCCCCCGGAAGCTATAGGGTCCCTCCTAAAGCTAGTGGCACTCAAGTAATCTACCTGGGGGACCAGAGTCTACCATGGGCACAAAAGAACATCTTGACAGATGGCTCTACCACACAAACATCAACTAATGATAGGGAGAACAACAATATAGCTCATCATCACATCTTCCAACTCAGACAAACAGCGTGTGGCTGATTCACACTCACAAGTACCACCCACCATCACCAAGCGTAAGCTGGGGGACTTAATTCACTACAAACTCCTGGGAACAGAGGAAAATGGCAGGATGGAGGCAAACCAAAAAGACATTGAAACTTTCTTGAACACCCCATAGGCAACTCAGGACCAGCACTCGTCTCCCTGGAATGGTCAGGGTTCAATCTTCAGGGACCCAGAGACAGGCCCATAAGCCAGACCTAACACCCCAAGCTCTTGATTGAGAGACCAGATGAGAAGAAATCAGCAAAAGAACTGGAAACATGAAAATTCAGAACAAACGGACATCTTTAAAAGAAAACAGCAACTCCTTACCAATACATACCAAACAAAACAAAAAGATTGAAATGACATAAACAATTTCAAATATGGATTGTAAGGAAGCTCAATGAAATACAAGATAAAATAGAAACCCAACAGAAAGAAACCACAAAAACAATGCAGGAAATGAATTAAAAATTCACTAAAGAAATCAAATTATTGAAGAAAAATTAAACAGGACTTCTGGAAATAAAAAATTCATTCAAAGAAATACAAAACACAGTGGAAGCCTTAAGAACAGGCTAGATCAGGCAGAAGAAACAATCTCAGAGCATCAAGACAACACCTTTGAGTTAAACAAGTCAGTCAAAGAGATAGAATAGAGAAATAAGAGGAATGGACAAAGACTGCAAGAAATATACGATTATGTAAAGAGGCCTAACCAGAATCTTAGGCATCCCTGACAGCAAAGAAGAATATACACAAGAATTAGAAAACCCATTTGAGGGAATAATTGAGGAAAATTTCCCTGGTCTTGCTAGAAATCTAGATATCGAGATAGAAGAAGCCCAAAGGACTCCTGAGAGATTCATCACAAAGAAGCAAACACCATGACACATAGCCATCAGACTGACTACAAAGTAAACCCATAAGAGGCACTCTTATGAGCCATAAAGCAAAAGCATCAGATAACTTACAAAGGAAAACCCATAAGACAAACTGCAGACCTCTCAACTGAGACCTTACAAGCCAGAAGGGATTGGGGGCCCATTCTCAGTCTTCCCAAACAGAACAAGGTCCAGCCTAGAGCTTTGTATCCTGCAAAACTAAGTTTCATGTATAAGGGAGAAATAAAGACTTTTTCAGAAAAACAAACATTGCAGAAATTTGTCAAAACCAGACCTGCCCTGCAGGAGGTACTCAGAACTGCAGTATATACAGATGAGCACAATTGACACCGACCAGTGTAAAATCACCCAAAAGCTAAAGGTCAAAGCCCGGGTGTCACAATGGCTCAAAATGTAAAACAAAGCAATAAAGTTCTACTCAACAGGATGAACAGAAATCTACCCACTTATCAATTCTGTCAATAAATGTGAATAGTTTGAACCTCCCACTCAAGAGACATAGGCTCACTGAATGGATAAAAAAATACAAGCCACGTATCTGCTGTCTCCAGGAAACATATATAACTCACAAGAACTCCTTCAGACTCGAGATGCAGGAGTGGAAAACAATATTCCATGCAAATGGAAACAAAACGAAAGCTGATGTAGCCATTCTCCTATCAGATAACAGAGACTTCAAACCAACAAAAGTAAAGAAAGACAGAGATGGTCATTATATAATGGTGAAGGAAAAAATTCAAAAAGAAGACTTAACAATGCTAAATATGTGTGCACCTAACACAGATGCATCCAGATTCATAAAGCAAACTCTAATTGATCTAAAAAAATGATAAGCAGTAGCATTGTAATAGTCAGAGATTTTAAAACCCTACTGACAAAATGGGATAGATCTTCCAAGCAGAAAATAAAGAAAAAATGGATTTAAGGGGAATTCTAAAAGAAATGGGCCTAACAGACATTTACAGAACATTGTACCCCAAATATAATGAATATACATTCTCCTCATCAGCTAATGGTACATTCTCTAAGATTGATCACATCCTAGACCACAAAACATGTCTCAACAAATTTAAAAAAACAGAGATTATAACATGTATCTCCACAGACAACAGTGGAATAAAATTAGAAGTCAATTCCAACAGAAACACTCAACCCTATACAAAGTCATGGAAATTAAACAACCTAATGCTGAACGATTATTGGGTCAAGAGGGAATAAAGAAGGAAATAAAAACATTCTTTGAAGTAAATGACAAAGAGGACACAAGTTACCAAAATCTGTGGGATTCAGCAAAAGCACTCCTAAGAGGAAATTTCATAGCCTTAACTGCCTAAATCCAAAAGATGGAAAGACCACAAATAAAGAATTTAATGAATCATCTCAAGGAATTTAAAAAGGAAGAGTAAGCCAATCTCAAACTAACAGAAGGAAAAAAATAACTAAGGTCAGACCAGAACTAAAGAAAATCATTCAAAATAATTATATAGATGATTAATGAAACAAAAAGTTGGTTCTTTGAAAAGACAAACAAAATTGGCAGGCTTATGACAAGATTAATCAGAAACAGAAAAGAAAGAACCCTAATAAGCTCAATCAGAAATGAAAAAGGAGATATTACAACTGATACCATGAAAACACAAAATATCATTTCTGAAAACTATAAAAATCTCTATGCACATAAACCTGAAAACATTGAGGAAGGAAATGGACAAATTCTTGAAAACACACAACCTTCCTAGGCTTAATCAGGAAGAAAAGAATTTAGACCAATATCAAGTAACAAAAAAAAAAACAACCCAGCCCAGATGGCTTAACATTCAAATTATTCCAGACCTACAAAGAACTGGTGCCTATCCTCCAGAAATTATTCCACAACATCAAGAAGGAAGGAATTCTCCCCAACACTTTGACAAAACCAACATTACCCTGATATCAAAGCCAAAAAAAAGGACTTAACAAAAAATGAAAACTACATACCAATATCCTTTATGAATATAGATGCAAATATTCTCAATAAAATCCTAGCAAATACAATTCAGCTGGGCCAGGCACGGTGGCTCACACCTGTAATGCTAGTACTCTGAGAGGCTGCGACAGGAGGATTGCTTGAGGTCAGGAGTTTGATACCGGCCTGAGCAAGAGCAAGACTCTATCTCTATTTTAAAAATAGAAAAAATTAGCTGGACAACTAAAAATAGAAAAAATTAGTTGGGCGTGGTGGCATACGGCTGTAGTCACAGCTACTCAGGAGGCTGAGGCAGGAGGATCACTTGAGCCCAGAAGTTTTATTTCTGTGAGCTAGGCTGATGCCGTGGCACTATAGCCCAGGTAACAGAGTGAGACTCTTGTCTCAAAAAAAAAAAAAAGAAAAGAATTCAGGTGCACATCAAAAAATAATCCACAACAATCAAGTGAACTTCATCCCAGAGATGCAAGGATGGTTCAACATACCCAAATCTATAAATGTGATTCACCACATAAATACAAGTAAAAAAACAGAAACTATATGATCCTCTCAATAGATGCAGAAAAAGCATTCAATAAAATTCAACGCCCTTTTATAATAAGAACTCATAACAAAATAGGCATAGACAGAACATACTTCAAAATTATAAATGCCATATAGCACAAAACCACAGCCAACATCATACTAAATGGGAAAAAATTTAGAACATTCCCACTTAGAACTGGAACAAGACATGGTTGTTCACTGTCACCACTTCTATTCAACATAGTGCTGGATGTTCTAGACAGAGCAATCAGGCAAGAGAAGGAAATCAATGGTTTCCAAATAGAGAAAAAGCAGGTCAAACTATTGCTCTTTGCTGGTGATATGATCTTATATCTAGAAAATCCCAAAGATTCTGCCAAAAGATTCCTGGAATTGATAAATAAATTCAGCAATGTCTAACTTACAAAATCAATGTACACAAGTCAGAAGTGCTCCTATACGTCAACAGTCATGCTGAGAATCAAATCAAAGACTCAATGTCTTTCACATTAGTAACAAAGAAACTAAAATACCTATGAATATATTTAACCACAAGGTGAAAGACCTCTACAGGGAGAACTATGAAACACTGAGGAAGGAAATCACAGAGGATGTAAACAAATGGAAAAACATATGCTCAGCAGAATCATGGATCAGCAGAATCATCTTTCTTAAAATGTCTGTACTACCCAAAGTGATTTACAGATTCAGTGCAATCCCCATCAAAATACCAACATCATATTTCACAAACCTATAAAAAATAATTCTATTTTGATAAATTTTAGGAAAAAAAAATTCTACACTTCATATGGAACCAGAAAAGACCCTACATAGCCAAAGCAACCATAAGCAAAAAGAACAAATCAGGAGGCATCAATTTACCAGAATTTAAGCTATACTACAAGTAACTAAAAGCTATAATAACCAAAACAGCATGTAACTGGCATCAGAACAGAGACATAGACCAATGGATCAGAACAGAGACCCCAGAAATAAAACCATCCGCCTATTGCCATTTGATCTTTGACAAAGCAGACAAAAACATACATGGGGGAAAGAATCCCTATTCAATAAATGGTGCTAGGAAAATTGGATAGCAACATGTAAAAGACTGAAACAGGATCCACCCCTCTTACCACACACAAAAACTAATTAATGATGGATAACAGATTTAAACCTAAGAATTCTAGAAGAAAATGTTGAGAAAACCCTTATAGACATCAGCCTAGACAAACAATTTGTGAAAAGACCCCAAAAGCAATCACAGCAACAACGAAAATACATAAATGGGACCTGATCAAGTTACAAAGCTTCTGCACAGCCAAGGAAACTATCATTAAAGTGAATAGACAACCTACAGAATGGGAGAAAATATTTGCATGCTATACATCTGACAAAGGGCTAATAACCAGAATCTACAAAGAACTCAAGCAAATCAGTAAGAAAATTTAAACCGCCACATTAAAAAGTAGGCAAAAGACATGAAAAGAAGCCTTCAAAAGAAGATAGACTAATAGCCAATAAGCATATGAGAAAATGCTCAACCTCTCTAATTATCAGGGAAATGCAAATCAAAGCTACAATGTGAGGCCGGGCATGGTGGCTCACGCCTGTAATCCTAGCACTCTGGGAGGCCAAG